>RCAB01000056.1:0-215187 GCA_003640385.1 Setaria digitata | reverse complement strand
TATATATATATATATATATATATAATATCAAATTTGTGTCAAATTAATATTCAATTGTTAACTAAGCTCGCAAGCGTAAGCGCAAAGGATACATTCAAGCCAAAGTACCAAAGTATAACAGTGATGTTCACCAAATACCACACAATATTTTGATTTTATTACCTACCTCTATAAAAGAATTGCATTTTTCTCTTACTAGCTAATTGAATTTCAGAGTTAGCCAAGCAAAGATGAAGGCTAAAGACCAATTGCGTCATTTTTCTCAGATATTAGCTTTTATCAGATATTAACTTTTATCGATACAACTTGAAGTAGGAAAAAATGCCGATCTTAGTTGGTGAGCACTAGAATACAAAGTTTTGTTTCAGAGACTGATTAATCCACGAAACGCTTAGCTTATTTCTGTATGTTGGACTGAAGTTGTCGTTCCAGTGATCTAGGAACCCAAAGAAAATTCATTCAATTGAAATTGTGCTTAAAATAATTTATTCATAAAAATGAAGCGGTCACCGGAAAAGAGGCATTGAAGAGAATTTTTGAAAATATTCAGCAATCAGCCACTGACAAATGCTGATGTGAAGTTTCATTTACCCTTTTGCACAATGCATGCAAGCGAAACGTTCAGTAAGATTCCTTGTGTAGAATATCTTCATTTGCAAGGCTTACTCCCTGATGCGGAAACTCATTCTTCGATCATCGGGCTTCCGAATGCATTTCGAAAATAACTGCTTCACTCGTAGTGCAATATCATCTTGCTTTATCAATATTGCAGCTACGTTTGTTAACGGATTCAGATTGCAACTAATTCCAGATGCCGTACGGACCAGTTCAGAGTATCGGGTCGTCGGATCGTTGTCATCATCGTATGCTAGCAGTTTCGTACACATTGGCAACACGTAGAAGATTAGCGTGCACACGCAGGAAACACCCATTGTCGCGGTAAGCTTACGTTGACGAGCTTCAAATGATCGCAACGATGCTTCCTGCAGTACAAAATATTCTAGCACTTCATTATTCTGTCATACAGTGACACACTTTTTATAGATCGGTGACATTGGTACCAATCTAACTCATTTCTATTAGACTAGCCATCGTATCCATGTATGTTGCAGCAAATGAATCAAGATCCAAACATTTAAATATGCAATTTCCATTTGCAATGATTTGAAAGGTTTCTGAATTCAACTCATTCACACTTATTAGATTATGATTCAGTTTAATTCAGTGATTTAGTTTACTGATAGAGATTAAGTACTGTTGGATTTCTAAAATTAAAAACATTTTCAACTATAAAAGAAGCAAACGGCTGGATAATCAGTAGATTGATAAGATTTATTATAAAATTACTGTTTGATTGCTTTTGATCCGGCGAATATGTTTTCTGCTTAGCAAGTACACAATTATGTACAAGATTACACTTAACGTTGTAGAAGTGACCATCACCAATGAAGTTATATCGGCTAAAAGTGGTTTCAGGATATCACCTGACCTGAAACCATCCCTTTTTTTCGGATTGCAACTGAAACTAAGTCACAATCAGTGTGCTTAATTAACAACAAACTAATAAGGACTTACCTGCAAAAACCATTCAGCTTGGATTCATTATCTCTGAGTGAAAAAATGCAGCTGATTAAGACAAACAGGGAAACTGATCCGAAATAAAAAATAATCTGAAAGAAATGATCTTTCAGTTGAAATTCCTAATTTTATTGCCTTTCACTTAATTTGGCTCCGGAAATTTTTGAGATCACTTGCGATTTATATGTTAAAGAATTGTAATATTACGAATAATTTCTGAAGAATTTTTCAAATTCAAATTTTCTTAACTATTCGTTTTAAAAATAAGAACCTGTCTAATTTGAAATGCGTAATTTTTCTCGAAGTACTGCATGGGACATATAAGTGATACGATGCGATCTGTACTTACCATGAGTGTTCCCACAGCTGACATTGGCTCTGACCTGAAATCATCTTTGTATTACTTATAAATTACGGGTATGCTGATGTACAAACGTGATCTCAATCTACAAAGTATGAAAACTTGCCATATGATAATTATAGACCATGGAAACAGGAAGCAGTAGCGTCTGGTTATTCGGAAGCCACCAATCGTCAGTATAATTATACGACCGATTCCGGCTGTGAAGAACCCCAAACCCAGTGATGTATCGGCAAAAATCTGCGAATCAAATAACAGCAGTAAAGAAAGTTACTGGTGTCAGATGATATTGTTGATGCCTAGTTGATAAGTTGTTACCTGTGCTGATAAAATGATATACTGACGTCTGAGAGGTTGGTGTTTCATTAATACTAAGCCAACAGCACCATTGCTAACGATGAGAACGAATCCTTGAATTGTGAGGATGATAAATATAACTTTTAAATAAAGGTCATTATTTTTTATTATATTTCCTGACGTTGCTTCTGTAACATTTGCATAGCTATCCATCACTAAAAAATACTTGAATGAAGTGTGGAAATGAATTCGAACTTCATTTAATGTGAATCAAAATGCAGCCAGAAAATACAATATTTCAAAAAACTTTGTAATCCATTTCTTGTTATAAAGAAATCATTCAATTTTTTGCTATTCAACGAAAGATTCTTAATTCCAACGATTTGATAAGTGAATTTAAGAAAATGATTAGATGATTGATTAAATTACGAACTTCAAATTATCAATTAAAAAAATGACTTAAATTAACTTATTAAAAAATGTTCATATCGTATTGTGCAGCAAGCAATAACAGTAGGAAAGAGTAATTAATGGATGGATTTCTGGGATGGAATATACTGAACTTTAGCGTAATGAAATTTCCCATTTATGTTGTAAAATACAAAATTTCAGTTTTTCTTCATTACACTAATGAATTGGGTTGATATGAATAAAGGGTTTCTAATAATAAACACTTTTCTTATGAAAACAAACAAACTGCAAAGTTGCTCTCCTCATCAAATTCCTTTCATCAAGAAATGAATCGTTTATTGTTTTATGTTATTATTGCTGACTTTCTCACACAACAAAAGAACATGTGTTTTCTTTTTATTCTCGAGAAAATTATGTAAAATGCATATTATAACGAAAAATTGCATTAAGCGCCGACCAAAAGAATAAGTGAATTTTTTCAAAAGAACTTTTAAAAATATGAATTTTCTTTAATCATTATATCCATTGCGCATGACAGCATATTTAGAATTATGAAAATTTTGCAATATAATGATCATTTAACAAAATAAAAAAAAATTAAAATTCACAATTCCAAATATCATTCCTTTTAATTAGCAGCAATTAATTAAAATTCGTACTCTTCAAAAGTTCCCAGAACAATTCAGATTAACATTACAATGTTAATTGCAAAACCACTGCAAAAGTTATTTTGTTGTGGACAAAGAAGGAAACAATGACTACGACGGAATTTCCATAGATGGCGTGCATTTCGTTGCGTGCCCAAACTAAAGGCTCTATAAATTTCTTTCCTACTGCATAACCTCTTGGCTTCAACTAATTGAGCACATTTTGTAATATTACTTCTTCATGACTTTGGTCCATGCCATTCACTGTGACCATTTACTGTTGGCCTACTCGCATTTCAGGTCTCCGATGCTTCAGCAACTTCCTCGTCCTTTTGGTGTCGCAGAGCTTGCTAGGCTCGTTTGTATTTTCATTAGATTGAGTCAACTTTTAATGTGAAGTCAGCAGGTGTTTCTTCTTAGTAATTTTTTTTTTTTTTTTTTTTCAAAAAGTGAGTTTTTACAAAAGTGTAAAAGTCAGCGAGAAATTTCAAGTAGACGAAAAAAGATCATGATTTAGTATATGAAAATATATATGATGGGGTTGTACTATCCCATGAAAAATAAAACCGATTTTTGTAAAAATCCCAAGTCCTTAGTATTTTCTAAGAAAATTTAAATCCTTGGAAGAAAAATACATTTTTCACTAATTTTTTATTTTAATTGTTTATTGGTTTGTACTTTTTCTCTATCTTTACACTGAAATAGTTTCAAAAGGTTTTCCTTCTAACGTTAAATATTTTAGGGCATTTGGATGAGACTTTAAACATTCCATAATATCTTCACCAAGTTCGTTTGTTAATTGTTGATACAATTAATTAAGTTATTATGATCAGCCAGTTCAAAATTTATATACTTTACATGCTACAATGCCAGGTATTTTAATTGAATTGGTTATCTGATCTTCTCAGATGAAATTTGAACTTCGTAGAAATAACCTTTTATGTCTTTTTTACTACGCCTCATAAATTTTTAAAACTAAATCTGATACATTGCAATGACACTTTTACATTTGGATGTTGTTGCTTAGAGTCTACTTCTGAGATAATGCTTTATAATTTTTGCACGATTAGAACGACGTATTCCAATGCCAATAATTAAATTGTTCAGGAAATTCTGTACAAACTCGTAGCAGCCATTTTTTGAGCATTTTGAAGAAACTATTCACGCAGAAACTTTTGTTTTTGTTTATTTCTAAATGTTTTAAAAACGCAAAACATATCTTACTGGCTGCTAAATTTAACCATAACCATTTCTGGAGCAATTAATTAAGCAGAATAGTTCTAGAAGACAGCGGGTTTCGAAGTCGGTGTTTTACTAAACACAGCAGCATATTTTTATAGATGCCGCATAATGAGATTCCGGATGGAAAAAGTCTCAGTACTTCCGAAATGGAAGATTATTCAGTTTCTCATCTCAGTACTGTCTAGCACAGCAACATACTTATCATTTGGTATTACTGATGTCCATCTATAGGAACGAAAGCTTCCAGCAATTATTGACCACATCACTTTCACTCCGTCAACTTCCATCTGCGATGAAATATTTCTGGATAGGAGATTTTTTGAAACCATTCCTTCCAGAACAGCGATAACTTTTTGAATGAGATACAGTGACGCAGCAAACTGCTGTACAAATATGTCGGTTTGCTCATACAATTATATGAATTTTATTGACTAAGAAACTGAGCCACAATCATCCAGATGGTGCATTAACATAAACAAATGAACAGCATCAGTGATTCTGAAACAATAAACTGAAAATAATAAATTCCGTTCTTCTAATAATTTCAGAATCAGTGTAGCTCTCTTCAGCAAATACATTTACTAGGCACCCTTGAAGATGCTCGAATTAAGATCAATCTAATTTTCCTCACGAATTCCGCTCAGGTATTTTCAGTGACCTTAGCTGACTTCAGTACTAAAATTCCTTACTTGGAATGTGATGGGATTTTGAACGAGATAAATGCTGCTTAACACTGACATCAGAGATAAGAGATGTTTTGACGGAGCGTGACTTGCGTGTCGAATGGGGTCGCTGTGGCTGTCCATCCTGCGGAGAAGGTTTGTAAGAAAGTTGACATGAGGACTTTGTGCTCTTCAGTTGGGGTCATGAACTATCGTGTTGCACAGGTAAACAGAAGCTATTAGTTTACCTGAAAACTCTGTGCAACCTAAGTATTGCCGAAGATGTGTTGTCAGCGACCATTCATTTTAGTTTTTAAATATGGCAGACCATGGTAAAAAGATTGAATAATGGAGAGTAGAAGTGAAGAGAATCAGTGATTAGTAGGAAGGAAAAGAGTAACGAAGATGAAATGAAAGTGAAACAAAATATGCTGTTATATGGAGAAAAGAAGATAATATAATAATTCAGAGAGTTAGTGTGAATTATGAGATACCTTTTAGATAAGGATTGAGGAATTTGCGAAATATCATTGTACCACAGACGAAAAAGATGAAAAAAGCATCTTAGAAGAGATGACAGCAAAGATTGATAGGGTTAGCGAAGATGGTATAGTCAGGAGTGAGTTTAGCGAATATGTAATTTATGAATAACCAATTAGTGGGGTTTATTCTTGCCTTATGCATGCTGCTTCGCCAGTGTTATCAGTCCCTTCCTCTTTTCTATTTTAATATTGATAATCTTTTTTCTTGGGTTTTTTTTTTTTCAAAATCTTACATTAAAAATATTCAAAAAAGTCGAGGCAGTTGTATCCATTTTAAAAAAGTTTTCATTTTTCAGTTGGAAAATGTTACTAGAAAGACATAGTAGAATGTTAACAATAGCTGCAGAAACACTGATGCAAGATTTTGAGCCACGTGATGCTATTCCGTATATGTGTTCAGAAGAAATCTTCAGTGATGATCAGCAAGAAATAATCCTTGGCATGGTTAGTTTTTTCTTTCATTCATTTTATTCTATTTGCTTCATTTATTCATTTGATATTTTCGTTGTTTTATTGCTGTTGCTTTTTTTTTCCTGCACTTAACTCCTTATGATAACGACCGGTAGCTTTTCTTTTATTTCTTTAAGACTTTCTAGATTCCCGAAATAGGACGTTTTCTTTTAGATTTGTAAGAACAGATTTTTGAGAATATTCTAGTTGTTGAAATGACGAAATCCCCTGCTGATTGGAATGGGAGGAGAAGTTCTACTTTTTATGTGTTGAAGATCTTATATAAAATTTTATGTTTTATAATACACACAAGTGATTTTTGTTTACGTCCCACTCAAATTTGTTTGGAAAAATAAAAAGTTTTTTTACTACTGAAAAGTAATTATTAATGATCGATTGTGGNATACACACAAGTGATTTTTGTTTACGTCCCACTCAAATTTGTTTGGAAAAATAAGTTTTTTTACTACTGAAAAGTAATTATTAATGATCGATTGTGAATATTGTAACTTGATACATGGGTCGTGCAATTTTATACAAATTATAAAAAGTTTATTTACACAGTGTTCTGAACAGTTTTACTTGATTTCCCTTACATTACAGATTTACAGATGGATCGTCTCTAATTAATTTCGCATTTGCTTACAGACGAGACGCACGCTGCGTGTTATGGAGTTCATTCGGCAGTATCGAAAGTCAGCAAATACCCTTGATCCATTAATAACATATTTCGAAAAATACGGACAAAAACATTTAGCACATCTTTTATCAAAAGATTATGTACCAGAAGAACGCCCTTTATTAACATCTGATGCGCTGGAAGATCGACTATTTTTAGAAGGAAATGTACCGCGACTACCATTTTATCGTGTGCTACGAGCAGATTTGCTGGAAAAGTTGAAGGACTTGCTGATCGATTTATCAACTCAAGGTTTTAAATTTCCAGGAACTTTTGTTATAAATTTTGATTTTGCTTCCTTTATGATGGACTGAAGATTTCATAAAATGTTTATTGGTGAATTATGTAATCAAAAATATATGTGGAGCAGAAATCATACATATCTCAACAGTGGGATTTATTTATTGGAACTTTTTAAGCTTGGTAACTTATTCAATTAGTGAAATCGCTAAGAAATGATGATAACATGAACAAAAAATATAATCGCTAAGAAATGATGATAACATGAACAAAAAATATATGAAAGGGCTGATTGTTACTATAAAGTACTTTTGTTGTTTATCCTTGTTACATTCCCTGGAGTTTTGCAATTTGAGAAATCGGAGCTGATATTTAGTTTACGATATCACAAATCTGTATATGTTTACAGGTTTGAAAAGTTTATCAGAATTTACTGTTCGGTTTATATGTTAAAGGCTTTCACCTTCTGCATTATATACATCAAAAAAAAAAGAAAAAAAAAACAACGCTCTATCAGTCTTTGTTTTTCTGAAAAAAGCTTTTCAAATAAGCCATCAAATCAGACTGCTTTTATTATCCTGAAATTGGATTTAGATTTACTTCCTAGTTGAATTTAGAGTCTTGCTCCAGCTGATCCCAGGTTTTGTCACAGTCCGTTCATCCTTCACTAGATTCCAAATAACTGAAAACTTTTTTTCACTAATTATGTGGTTCTCAAATACTTCCTAGATTTCGAATTTTAAATTGTCGTTTTCTAAAACTTCTCCTTCACATTGCTTTATTTCTCGATATATCGATATATTTTAGCTGTTCAATTCAACGCTTGCTGCTTACAGATCAGTTTTGGCTTGTCGTTCATGGGTTTCCTGGATGCGGCAAAAGTTTTTTAGCCGCTAATGTTTTGCAAGCATATCCAGTATTATTAAGTCGGTAAGGTTAACACTGTACAGCGGGATGTGTAGATGAAGTTTTTTAAATTAAACTTTTGAAATCACATATCTTCTCTGCTTTTGCTTTTTTTCTTTTGTCTTTATCTTTTTTTTTTAGACTTCAGCATGTTTGTAAACTGAGACTTTGCAATTTCTGTATGTTGATATATGATTTATTTGGTTTTGCAGATACTATGAGCATGTTATATGGGTTGAAGATGGCCGTACCAATACAAACCAGCTGTCAGAAGTTTTTTCAAATTTCTTATTTCTAGTGACTGATGCACTCGCTTTAACTGGAAAGGAAACGCCAGCTCAATTTCTACCACTAGTGAGTCCTTTATTATGCAAAATAAGTTGCTGGTTACTTTTTCATCAATGTAATATTTGCTAATGAGGTGATTTTATTTTCTGCTTTTGCCTTTTTTCATTTACCGTGAAGGTCAGCAGATTTGGGCTTACTGTACTTTAGTTAACGTTATTTTGCAGTATCTTCTTTCCGGTATTTCGCGTCACTAGGATACAGTAGTAAATTTCTTTTCCCACCTGTAACAGTCAATAGTAAAATATTTTTACAACGATTTTAATTTACCTATACAAGTGAAACAAATCATAGACAATTACCGTAATACAGAAGTGATGCCAAAAAATAAAGACGTTATGATCATTGTTTATTTCAGGCCAAAGCTGCTTTACGTGAGAAGCCAAATACATTAGTAGTTTTGAATGATGTTTATCTTCAGGAAAGTGTGCGTTGGTTCGATCAACTGAATGTCAGTTTTTCTTTTTAAGAAATTAAGTGATGAGGTGAATTTATTTGCATTTTTCTGATTCGGTCACGTTAAGTATCTTACTTACTACTTTGATTCCTATTTTAAGTACAGTGTACTGATCTGTTTTGAATAACAATATTTTATTGTGATTTCAGTGTCGTATTCTTGCAACAAGCCGTAATTTGGAGATATTCCAAGTATGTTTCACAAGCCCTCTACATTTTGCAATTGATCCACCTTGTTTTTCATTGATGGAAATGGAACTCATGTTCAGGGAATTACTGTCTTCTGCTGTAATGAACTCATCCTTCTATAATGAACAGCTTTTGTATATCCATAAAAGAACTATGGGACTGCCAGCTGTTCTTGGTATAGTAAGACAACAAGCATGTGACAATTACAATGGGTATAATTTCTTGAATTTTTTAATTCATTTCATAATCGTTTTATGTAAAAGTTTATTTCCCCTTGAATTTGTTAACTATAGAGCAAAATGAAGTATATATTTTTAGCTTCTGTAATTTACATCGGTTGTTGGATTGTTACGCTGTTGCAACTGTATCAAGTTTTACTTATTATAAATATAAAAATATGGTTGATGCTATAATGGAATCATATAAATCTGTAAGTTTTTCTTTTGTTCTCCTTTTTGCCTATCAGTGTCTAACAATGTTGGATTTAACTTTCCTTCCCTAATATCCGTCGTTTTTGTATTTGTAGTATTTCCATTTTATCTTTTCAATTTATCATGTTGATTTTTTCACTATTCAAAATATTTGTGCTATGAAGTTCTTATATTTTTATTTTTTCATTTTCATTTAATTGAAACTTTCCCGAACTGGCCAAGTAACATAATTACATCTTACAAACCGCACTGGAGAGAAAAAATGGTCAGTGTTAAGTCGCAAAAATGATCCGGTCTTAAACGGAATAAAAAAGCCTGAATCGTAAATTTCAGAATTTTATATTATGTCTATAATATTATCTTTACATTTTGTTACCCAAATTTGTTTGCAACAAATTACAATCGATCTTTTCCCCTCATTTTTCTTTATCTCATTTTCACTCCTGACTGTATGTACTTTATAAAATATTTCAAAATTCATTATTTAATAATCTATGCAGAGCTGCCAACGTTTTGAATTTTACAGAATCTCATTTGGATAATTGATTATTCCGTTTTCAAATTTTTGATAAAAGTTGCTTCGTTTAAATTTGCTACTCATTTCGTTCCAGCTAACTAGTCGTCAAAAAACAATTATGGAGACTTTTATCATTTTTGGTCAAAATCAATGGGTGCCGCTGGAGGTAATTTCATAAAAATTCATTTTTCGGACTTGATTTCTGCCTAGGTTATTCTGAATGACAAGCTGACTAAATAAACGCTGTAAACGAATCTTAATAATCTAATATATTACTAATGATACATATGTTTGGTTTCATAAAAATTCTCTTTCAGTTGGTTTTGCTGTGCATTCCTTTCGATATATCTGGAGACCAGGATACTTTATATATGGCTATGCAAGAACTAGAACCACTGAGAAAATCCTCATTACTGGATAAGCGACTTGTCCGTTCGGATGAAAAAACTGAAAATGATGTGCCATTGATGTATGATTTCCACATCAATCCTATCATGTATTCCTTTCTTTGTGTCACGGTTGATCGTCAAGCAATTGAAGCAAGTTTTTTTGTTTGTTTGTTTGTTTTTTTTCCTCACATATTAGCGCTATTGATAGATGTTTCCCCGGGAAAACTACAGCAATGCTTTTCTTGATCGCTAGCAGTTCACTAATTGGATCTTCTATTTCATATATAATTCTTTGGATGAGTTCAGTTATACTAATTTCGAATTAAATTCCGGCTTCGCTGTGGCCAGATTTTACCATAATAACTGCGTTATCCTTTTAAATAGAAATATTTTGATTTTGATCTTAAAATTGCGTTATTTAGCAAGTACTTGAAAAGTTGACTTCTACTTTGTTTTATTTCAGGATCGACTTCGCTTATATATTCGTCCAAGTGTTTCATCATTTCTTTTACGACATCAACGAGGGAAATCGTATTTTATGCAACGTATCCGTTCTTTTACAGATCTTCGTCCATCTTTATTCCAAGAGATATTCTACGAAGATTGCAGCCCACAATGTAATATAGAGAAGTCTATTAAGAATGGATCTAGCGCTCGGTGTAATAGTTGCTATGACAAAGAAACTGATAGTGATCAAAATATAAGGAAAAAGTCGATCAGCACTATGCAGAGCTGGACTGATAGTTGTATTTTTATGTGAAGAATTCGCATTTCAATACTTTTCTCATATTTCAGAATATTTCCAGGCATCATTATAGCCATCACTTATAGGGATTGACGATCGTATATATTTTAGCTGGTCTCAGTAAATCTGTTTGAAAAATGTTAATTTTTTATTTAAAACTGTAGAAATAGACGATAGCTGTGCTATAGCTCTGATTTCATAAATTCTTTTTTAGGGGAAATTATTTTTCAACTGAGTACTTTATTTATGATGAACATATCTTTTTATTATATCTCATGTAGAAACGATTTGTCCATTTTGTTTCTAAAATTTCATGGAAAATATGCACATCTTGATGCATTTATTTGCCCTGACTTTTTATTCAAACGGTGCTTTTTTTTCGGTGCTGTATTTTCCCAACCAGTCGTGCTTTTCAAAACTGCTCGAATTCTGCATTGGTTGTTCCTCATTTGATCCTCATTAATAGGACATTCCTGCTTAGAATCGATCAGCACTTGGTTGAGTTACTCTCCAAAATGATCTCTTTGTTGCATTCTTAATCTGTATAAATTTATTTCAACTTAGTCTACATTTCAGTAAAGATATCTTATTGGTTGTTTGCGTCTTCCTAAAACAACTTGGATTTTTTATGTCGCAGTGTATATATTTTTAATTCGTATTTTTTCTGTTGGTTTCATTATTAGTTTTAAAGGTTTTGGATTTTAGTCTTTTTTCTCTTCAGTTTTAACCATTCCACTTTCCACTGCTGTTTTTGATCTTTCTAATGAGTTTTTAATTTTTTCACTCGAAAAGTTAAGGTTCTGTGTGTTTTTATTAAATCCTCATCGGCTAACCAGTCGTTGCACTGTAAAATTATGTGAACACTCATGTCTGTTTAACGCAACTCACTTATTTCATAAGTTTTAGTAGCTCTGAACCTTCATTTAATGAATTTGATTTCTAGAAAAACAAAGATATGAGATAATAAAGTTTTACTTTTCCTATTTTCTGTTTGATATTTTTGCCATAAAAAAGAGTTGAGAAGCTCAGAATCAAGGATGCCATTTTAATGAATTTCGCAAATTTTAATCTGAATAAATCTAGAAATTTAGATTACGAATGGTCTGGATTATAATGAGTGGGATGCGTTGTGGAGCACAGTTTTTCTTGTTTCTCCGATTTCTATTTTTTTTTCTGGAGAATTTTTTCTTGAAGTTCTAGATTTGACCTCATTCAGGTCAGATTTAAAATAAGTTATAACCTTTGTCCTGGCTATCTTCGAAAATGAGATATTTCCAGTTAATAGTTGGAGATTTTAATGTATTTTCGTTTGTATATTTGATACTTGATTTAAAAGTTTTATTAAGATACTGTAAAAATGTTATTTGTTAATAGTTGTGAAAAGTTAATAATGCACTAAACCGCTACAGTAAAAAAAAAGATAGAAGAGACTTTTCAGATAATTAATATAGTAAAGAATTTTCTGTTGATCTGAGGTGCCTTTTGAAAACTGTCCAATTAAATCACTCCTGGCTAAAAAGCAAGCAAATGAATGTGATACAAACTGGTGCAGTGTATATCTCAATAAGTAAAAAGCATAGCAGAGAAGTTTCGAGATTGATATTAAAATTTTTGAAAAATATAAAGTCCTGGATTTGCATATTTCAAATATTTCAATTTGCATATTTTCTATAAATCATTATTTCGAGAACTTCTCGGAATTCAAGAAGCAGATTCTTTTGTCCGAAATCAAATTATAAATACGCCTTATCAGACATAATACCAACTATTGTTTATCCTCATTTAATTTCAATTTGATTGCATTTTGCGAGTGATTGGACTTTTCCAATTAGTATTCTATAAATCATTATTACAAGAAATTCTTAGAATTTAACTTAATGATTAAAAAAAAAAAAAAAAAGTAAGAAAGAAGACTTAACTGAATTTTTAATAGCTGATCTAAAAAACTCGACTGAAATTCTGGGATCATAGAACTTTCTAATACAGCCAGCAAATATTTCGCTTATCTTAATGATTAAGACATATTATAAAAAATTTTTACTTGGTAGCAAATTAGTTATTCGAAATTTTAGCGTTGTTATTTTGCGACTTAAGGGAAAAAGAAAAATGTTGCCAGTAAAGGATGATCGGTATTCTTTATTATATGACAGGTTCAAACTTCAATTTTTTCAAAGTTTTTTTTTTCAATCAGTTTCATTTTTATAAATGTTGTTTGTGAAAGAATTTATATGCTTTAAAGTAGTTTAGCAAAGGGGAAGTTTTACTTAAACTAGCTTTCTAGGAGAGAAAAAAAAAAAAAAAACGGAATAGTGAATAGGAGTCCTGTTTGCTTGAATTCATTGTTTACCTATTTCAGTTCTAAATAATTATTTGAGTGCTACCAAATCTTCAAACAATATCAATTTCACATTGTTTGATTATTTTTCTAATTACTCTATTTTAATTTGCGGAGCAATTTGGACGAAATTTCTGCCTGTTACCGATATTCCTAATACAGCGCGTGTAAAGCTTGTTTTATACAATATTAGTCAACGACCCATAGTATATAAATTAAAATGTGAAGCAAAAGCATTGATTACGGTAGCTTTTATTCGCATTAAAGAATTTGACAATTTTCTTTAGTTTATATTAATTAATTGTGTTAATGCTTGCTGTTTGGTTTCACATAGTAGCAAATGAAATGCTAAACGACAAAGTGTTTGAATTATTCAGGCTGAGCCGAATGCTTCCGGTACAATTCCAGCTCATGGAGTTGGTTATTGCTTACTGATATGGCGACGACCACCGGATGTAAAAAACTGGAAAGATATTAAGGTAGCCTCGATAATGATGATAACAGAATTTGAAGGTTCCGATGATCCAAATATCAACGAACATACTGTTACCAAAATTAAATGTATGATAATTTTGTGCATTCAATTTGCTCATTTAAAAAGTTTTGCTAATCAGTCATTTGTAGTACCACTAATGATAAATTATATTAAGGTAAATCAATCGTTCGAAAATATCTTATGCTTCGAAATATTATTATAAAAACAAAAAAAAATAACATAAACTGATACCATATCATATCACACAATGTGCTGTACCGTACCAAATAATTATCCTAATTCTATAATACTGATGATGAAATTGTTGATGCAAAAAGAAAGTGTTGATTATTTAGGTCGTATATCATCATCAGCAGTTTGTACCAGTGCTAATCCACCGGAGGAACACGTGACGTTTAAGAGTGCATCAGATCCAAGTTCAAGTTTACGTGAAAGTTCGAAATCAAAATTAATCATCCCATTTATTGGTCTGCCAAACTCATCAACCGTACCGCAAATGCCATCGGAAAATGTTGACAAGCAAGTTTTATCGTCAACTTTTTTTATTCTTTTCTGTCACTAAGTTCATTTTTAATACAAAAAACAAATTTGTGCAAAAACATTAAAAGATAGTAAATTATTCATCCGACTAATGCAAATTTTCCTCTTTTTTTTTCTATTTAAATTTATTTTTTCTAGGATTTGAAAATTTTAAATATAATACTAAAAATTAGATAAGAATATGCTATATGATCGATTGTAATTCATATAATATAATCAATGGTGAAGGATTATTGATTGACACTTATCAAACTGATTTTAAGAAAAAATTTTTGAGGAGAAAAATTTTGATGAAAAAAAAAAAAGACTAACTGAAAATTTGCAGAAGTGATGTTTTTGCAAATTTAGAAATTTTTCGTGCAAGAAAAACAAGATAAGCTACTACACGACGACAATAGTTTAATACCTGTGAATTAAAAAATTAAATTAAATGAAAAGTTAGTCGTAGAAAAGAAAAATAAGGTAATAAGCGATGCAAAATATTGGATCAGTAGAATTCGGAAAAATGATCAAGTGATCATTCACTCCAAATTAATGAAAATATTAAATTCTTGACTCCTAAAATTTGAGAATTTCACTTATTTAAATCAAATTTGATACAGAAATTGGAAATTTTGCAGTGATAAAACAAATCCACTATCAGTGATTAGTGCTGTCAAAGATTTTGATGGTTTTTTCATGGAAGCAAAGGGTATTGTTATCATTGCAATCCTGACTGCAATCATTCTCTTATGCATTCAAGGATTGCTTAGAACGAAGTCTAAGATCGAATAAAACATCTTCATTAATTGAAACTTATCGTTCTTTTTGCATTTCAACACAACTGCTTCGTTTCTGTTACACATATCTTTCTGAAATTTAAATCGATTTATTGTTGTTGAGGGGAAACTCGCAAGCGTTAAATGTGTTATTGAGTTCTGATATTTCAAATTCATACCATACATAATTGAAATATTTTGAGAATTTCTCAGAATTCAAGTCATTAATTTAAAAAAAAAAAAATGACAGCAATATTTGCATTTTTGAATTTTTGATTCAAATTTTTTGCCAAATGTTGGCAATTTAATCATCTAGAATGTTCCTACGCGGCTTACTTTTATTATTCTTCATTTTTTCAATTGATGTTTTAGGAAAATTGGTTTGATATTTCAGAAGTTTTTCATCTTTTTACAATTTTTGATTCAAATCTTAGCAAATTTATTTCCGCTTTTAAAAAATTAACAATCATATATAACAGTACAGTACAGCAGTGTATGATAAATAATAAAATGTAAAAATATTTTTTTTTTGCTTTTACAACTTTTTTTTTTCATTTTAATTTTCAATTTTCAGTCAACCTTTTGAAGCTAAAATTTATTTTTTTTTTTTTTTTGCAAATCCTCAAATCTGAGAGTATCATTTATTCACCTAACTACTCTTAATTTCATGAATTCTTATTAGCATTAAAACTAACAAGCAAAAGAGCTAAAATTTTCAAAAATTCAATTTATGAACTTTAAATATCATAAATAAAATTTTACAGACAAATTCAAGCGAAATAACTTTACTCATGCGAAAGTTACTTGCTCAACGACGAATTAAATACGGTCTTTATAAATTTCCGGTGAGAATTTCTTCCCTACATTTTCTTTGCTCTACAAATTCATGAAATCATATCTGAAAATGATATTTTAATTTCAGAAGGCATTAGAAATCACTGACAGTAAGCAAATAATGAATACGTATATCGATGAGGAGCCAAGATTTGATGAGGTTCAGTTCAGTTCAGTACAGGAAAACTTATGAATGGAATTTAAAAAGATTATTTTCTTTTTAAACTGAATCTTTTGTAAGTTTGAGAATTGTAGCCATCGTAATGCACTCATAATATCCAACCTTATTCCATATAAATTGGTTCCGAGGATTATACCGGAACAGAAAGGAATTTCTTCTCGAGAAGTTAGAAAGCATTCATGAATTTAACAAATTACTTAATGGTTTAATAAACGACAGATATGACGGAATTTGAGCTGAAATGATGAAATCGTAACAATGAAAATTTCAGGCATTAGTTCCGGAAAATGAAGTTGAGCGAAATTCAGCAGATTTTATAAAAATTGCTTGCTATGATCATACCGGAACACCTTTTCCAGGCTTCTTATGCCCACTTATGAAGATTATGGCGCATCAATATGGAAACTGGCGCAGCAAGGTTGAAATTTGCTGCTACTAATTTTTCTAAATTAATTTCAAGCATAAAAATAAATTTCAATGGTTAAAAGTGATCGAATTATCTCAGGTGGCAGAAAATTTAACCTGTGAAGACTTGATGGATTTAAGTACTCATCCATGCAATCATAATACTAGCTCATGTGTGATAATGGCACTGCCGAATAGTCATCTTATTTTCGGTTGCATGGATGATCATGTTTGTTGTCAATTTCTTTAATATTTATATTACTAATATGCAATCTAATATTTCTACTAAGTACATAATGAAATGCAATAGCTTTATCAAAAGTTACACACTCTCGAATAACTAACTGCGCCTTAGTCTTTCATAAATATTTTCCTCTTTTAAATTGTACTAAAAAAAAAAGGATGCTATTTTTAGTGTCAGTGATTGTCACCTCTTAAATTATCTTAAGCAAGTTTATTCCAGACAGGAAAATTTGTTGCACCGCAGAAATGGGTAGGAAACAATAAAAAATATGCAAAGTATTTGTTAGATTTTCGAGGTGATGCAGTCGTTCGATTAAAACTGATTTGTCTTCAAGGAATTTCAAGTATCTGACAATTAAGAGCAGTTGATTTAATCTTGTGAAGGATTAAATCAAACCGATTATCATCGTCCCATTTATCAGCCAATAAAGTGATCGAGACTTGGCAATATATGAACTAGCGAAAAAAAAAAAAAAAACAGTTCTTTAAAACAATAATTTATCTGCCATAGCTGTATTGAGTCAGCTTGCAGTGGTGATAATTCTGATCAAAATTCGACTGCAGTATCACTATTCTTTCTCTTCTGTGATATAGAATGATACTTAAAGTTTTTCAGTCAATTATTTAGATGGATGATAAATTAAAGTTCATCTGAGTTTATTTTATTATCTATTTTTTCCAATTCTTTCGAAATTATCAGCGACTTGATAAAAAGCTCCATTGCAAATTATCAACCCGATTTTTGATTTTAGTTGATAATCCGTTGCGTTTATCGCAACACTGCAAGAAATTCGGTGATGGACGGCCAGTGTGTTTGAGGAACAATTTGTTCTATCGGAAATTTCCTATTCTTCAACAAGTTACCTGCTGCTGCAAAGGAGATTTCTGCGCTGATGTACTGTTTGATCAGGTTCTAACCAAATAATCTCTTTTAATTTTGATACCAAAGCATTTTGAATGATGGAGAAGAAAGGGGAGAGAAAGTTGAGATAAGCAAGAAATTTCTGAATACATATGATGGTGTGTTCTGCTCTTTTCATTTTCCTTTACACTGATGCAATTTTAAAATTTAACTTCCTAATTTTTCAACAGAAAACTGAAAAGATATGCTTTGATGGCAATAATTGCAGTCAAGATTTTGTTCGATTGAATTTTAGACTGTACAATTTATCGTGATTAGTGGGCCAAAGCTGTCCGGCTATTTTATTCATTTGGCAGAGCGCCAGTTGAGAAATACAACATAAATAATCAAACAAAAAAAATACGAAGTTTTATAGTTACAAAAAGAATCAAAATTTTTAATTTTCTAGGCTGGTTTCAATCCTTTACCATTCCTGCACATATCTGTTGACTTGAAAAAAAGAATCCCTTGAAGAATGGTGACAACTGATGATGCAAATAATTATTAAAGCATTTTATTCGCTTTTAATTAGTCCCTAACTTATATTTTAAGTGTTAAATGTCGTAATATTATCATATTAAAGTATCAGCTTCATACATTATCTGTCGCATTGCAGTCGCTTATTTTCATTTTTTAATTTTCTACTACTTGAAATATGTTCCTTATAGAAACAACGAAGAATTCTTTATTCATTTCTAATATTCAGCAATATTTTTGTACAGAACGGATCGAGAAAAAAAGAAAAAGAAACTGAAAGAAATATTCAAATTTTTAGATTATTAGGAGGTAATTAGCAGTGAAATTTAATGAACAGAACAAATGATCAATATATCATATCAAAGCTAAATTTATGAAACAAGAAAAGAGAAAGAAATAAACGGAAAACTATTCCACCACTTGAAAAGGTTTTATAGTCACAAAATTTGTTGCCATTTAAATTTGGGGTTGACACAAAAGAACTTTCGGAAGCACTTTCTCACTGCTTGTACATCTCGTAATTAAAGATAATTATATTTAATTACTGATAATTTGTACTGATATTACTGATATATGTCCATTTATTGGTCATAATGATGAATTAAACTTTGTTTACAGTAGAAAAGGTCAAATTTTCGTCACATTTTAATCTACTTTCAGTATGTCGCAGATGAATGAATGATGGTACTTCGGTTATAACAAGTTGTTAAATTGAAATCTTTGAAAAGTTTGCTTATCTTTAATTATCTCTATCCATTACATTTAGAAAAATTATCGAAGAATTAAACTGTTCTCAAATAATTCCTGGATACTGATCAAAATACAGCAGCAAAAATTAATTAAGATTGAATACATGACAAAAAAAAGACATTGTTTTGAAGGTCACCCAGACGAAGAAGAGCAGAAGAAAATTATTACATATAAGTTGATGATTTTAAATGAAAAGTCTCAGCTAAGATTAAATTTTTATAATGCAATAACAATTTCCAATACAAATCTAAGCCCTGAAAATTTCATTATTACATAATAATAGAAATTAGTTGAATGATATTAAAAGTAAAACAAAAGAAAATGATAATACGCATATCAGAAATAAATTTTATTATGTCAATAAGATCACTTTGCAAATTGGATCTGAAAAAAATGGAAATATATTTTTGGTAATTTTAGATAAAAGGATTTATTATTAGTTACTCTATTAATACTACTAATTATTATATTCACATATTTCCATTATGAGAAACAAAAAATAAGAAAATTAAACAATTGAGCAGGAAAATTAATTATCTGCTTAATTAAATCAAGTAAAACGATGACGAAAGATGTAAGCTTGAAAGTTTTACAAGAAAAATAAAATAAAATGACAAAGTATTATAGGGGATATTGAGCAGCAAGAATTTTTGCATTAATGAAATGAAAAGAAAGTTTTGAAAAAGATGTAGCGCTGAGATGTTTTTTCCCTTTCTTCTATTAGAAATTATCATAAGAAGTAATTAAGCAACAGAATTTAATTTTTTTCTCCTCACTAATTTGTAAAAAATTGACGTCCGATTTCCATTTCTAAAGTTTTGCCTCTTTAAAAGTAAAAAAAATGATTTTTTGCGCTTATGAAAAAGTGTTTTTAATTGATCCAAATTTTAAAATCATAACAAAAACAATAATGAACAAAATTCTAAATTGATATTAATGATTAATAATGGTACTATTACTTGAACGAATGATTTAAGAAATAAAAAATATTGCAAGGAAAAATTATTTCGTTAAATTTTTGTTCCCTGCAGTTGTTGAATTTCGTTTGACCGTCGATGATGATGAGATAAACTTTCCAATATTTGGTGTTTGTAACTTCAGTTGTTCAAATTTTTCAAGTGGCTAAAAAGTAAATTTGTCATTTTCTATTCTGTGAATGAATTACTTCGAAAAAATTAAGCGGTGAGATGATTTTTAAATTTAGAAGTGGAAGTTATTCATGCAAAAATTAGGCAATTGGAAAAGAAATTAAGAAATGCCAATACAAAATAATATTACTACTATAAGTTCAAATTTAATTACGCAAAATGATATATTAAAAAGAAATACTTATGATATTATTGTAATTTGCATCCTTAACATTCATTATCGCAGAAAAGCAAAACTGCTTTGTAAATAACATAAAAATTTAAATCAATTGACAAACCGATAAAAGTTTGAAGCTACCAGAAAATTTCCGACACAACAAGTAATTCCGATATATATAAATAAGCCTATTATGTTTTTAATTATTTAATTATTTATTTACTTTCTAAAAAAAAGTTATAATAAAAAGTTTTTAAAAAACGTTTTATTATAACTAAGACTTAGATTGGTCGCATGGATTAAGATTTATTCAGCATATATATTTTAAAATTAGGAAAACGAACATTTTTAAAAATTAAAAAAATTGAGAGTGCAAAGTTGGAGGTGCTATTAGAAATTTTCTTTACTTGGATCTTAATAAATTTATATATTGAGCATTTACACTTAAAATGTCCTCAATTTTTCAACAAATTTTTTTTTAAAATTGTGAATCTGAGAAGTAACAAATAGTCTCCTAATATTATCCCAGACAGATAATTGTAAACGAAATCATTCTTTATTTTCAACATATCAATTAATGATCGATAGTTTCAAAAAAAAAAAAAAAAACATACAGTTTTAAACTTTTGACATTTGTTATTTTTTGGCGTTCCACACATCCGACATGATGAACGGCAATTTTCAGCCATAAATTCACTCGAATCGCCGTAACATTGTTTCTCAGATTTCCATAGCTTACACGATACGTGGCGATCTTCGCACTCTTCAAAAATCATCGAAGTTGTCACTTTTAAATTTCATTTCAGCTAACTTTTCAGAGCTGATTCTCGCCGAGAATCTCCTCCTCTTTTACCTTGCGATGCTTTGATAAATACAGTGATAGGATACCATTTGAGATATTGTACGACGGTTTGCACTTGTTGCATGCCGCTGCACATAATTTACTCATTTCCACTTTACTCGTACTGCATTTACCTTCCTTGGCCCAATACTCGCAGCATGATAACCGGTTGTAGCAGTCATTAAATCGTCGTGCTGCATGTTGCCGTCCAATTTCACCCCGAATTACCGGTGATAATTGGATTTGTGGTACGAATGGCTGTAAATAAATTATCCATCTAATTACATTAATTATTACTATTCCTCTAGAAATCTGTTTAACATTTAAAACTTTGACTGCCATTTTCAACTTTATACTAAAATGCTACGAAAATATTGTTCAATTACATTAATTGTTATTGACAATATTAATATCTCTTTTCTGAAATGTAAGAATTCATTAAAATTTTACACATTGCTTATTAAATGACTAAAATTAATTGCATTTGAAATAGCTTCAACTAATATGGTAAATGACTTGAGCATCAAAGGTACTGTATATGTTGGTGCTGCGGAATAATGGTGTTGTGAATACTGTAAGTTGACATCATTGCTAATACACTTCTTTTGCTCTTTTTCTATTCGAGATTAAAGCTATATATTTATTATTTTGATTGCTAAAATAGATTTTTCTTATTTCTATTAAATATTCCAAAATAATGCATAACATTTAGCTTCATGTGTATACTGTAAGAGCTGGCTCAAAAAATACTGTAGGTTGAAATGGCTGCTGTTGTTGTTGTAGTTGATGAAGAAAAGGAACAATTTTTTTTCTCGAGAATTGTTTGCTTGTTTAAATACATTCAGTTCAATTCCATACCGCATTTCCACCATTTATTCGTTTTTTCCCAGTTTCTGCTTTTTCAACCACTTATTTTGTTTTAGTTAGTAAACACTAGAATTTAATGATAAAATAAGTCACGGCCAATTTCTCGTAGTTAGCTAAAAATTTCAAGCATTTTCATTCCAAATACTGAAATCAAAGCATACAGCAGGTGTAGTTCCCGGAATACATCGTCCTGCTACACATATACCATTGAAGCATGCATCAAATCCTTCAAATCCCGTGCAAGTACCGCTAAGTTTAATTTTTGATACACAGTGAGGTGAAACCCGCGTGTCACAGAAAAGGTATGGAGAACCACAGGTTGGTGTCTCGAAGCTACAACCGGCTCGTGGAGCATAGCGGTACATTTGATCGGTGTATAAATTTGATAAACCTGGAAAAAGAAGAAGCAGGATGAATGATAAACAGATAAGATAAGGAATTTAATTGTTGGTTAGTTGTAATTGCAATGATGCTAGCTTCTTACTTTTTTTTGCTCATATCTCAAGCAGAAAATATCATCTATCATACTGACATAATTTTTAGTTATTAACGTTATCATTGTCACCCATGTTATTACATCTAATTAATGATTAATAGTGCTGTTATTTTTTGCATTATCTATGTTTTTTAGCAAGAATTTTATCATTGTTAGTAAAGAATTTATTTGTTTTACGAGTTTATCATTATTTCTGAAGCAGATTGGTTTGAAAATTTGATATTAAAAAGAAAGTGATTAATTAAATAATTAGAGACAAAGTGGAATGCAAATTAAACATGAAAATAGCGCGGAAAAAATAAGAATAAAAATTCTTTCAATTAATAATTGTCCAAATTTTTTATGATAAAAATTTGCAATCAGTTGAAATTATATTGTAGCAATTGTTATTAATGCGATAGTCGAACTAATTAATTTCGGTCAATTTCTTCCAAGAATTATTACACAAACCATCAATCTTATTTCCTATTCAGTGCTTAGATATCGCAAGCAAAAACGTTAACAAAACAGGCAATATAACAGAGAATTAAGTTTAATAGAAATAAAGTGACAATAAATTAATTAAGATTAAATCATAAAAACCGAAGATCACCGGAACCGTGCATTTTTCTGCACAACCAAATAATTCAGCACTTTAAAATTTTGAATTTGAAATAGAACCTATATTCATTAATTAAGGAGTCTAAATCTAGAACCATATTGGAATAATAGTTTGTCTAAAAAATATCATATTCTATATACAAGAAAAAACAGAATTAAAATTGAAGAAAAATAAGATCAGATCCATCTAGACGTCACCTAATTCACAATTACTACCACTGATAACTATTATCAATTATTAGAAGTATTCAAAACCGTTTTTATTACCTTTATTGGTAATTATTATTATCACCACTATTCATCGTTGCTCTAATTATTTTTGCAGATTTTTAACTGACAGATTTTTTTTTTTTTTTTTTTTTTTTTTTTAGAAAAAACTAGTTTAGAATGATTTTTAAAATTTGAAAATTAAAAAGAAAGTAAAAAAAATGTGAACAAACCATCGCGATTTATTAAATTAAAAGGCCGCATAGAAGCATAACTAAAATGCTGTGGATCTGCACACTGTTCTATGTCTTGTGAGTAGTCCTAAATTTCAAAATGTTAAACAAAAAGGAAAGATAGCTAAGTAATTCACAAATTCATTTTTGCTTCATTAAATCTTCAAAATTTTTCATAATAATACTAACATCATATGCTATATAATTCATCATATTTATAATTATCACTATTTATCCTCTCTATTCCTGCAAACCATGTTATCACTATCACCATTGTAATTAACAGTATTATTATAATTGTTAATATTTTTATTATTATTATTATTATTATTATTATCATAATTTCTGTGATTTTACAATTATACATTTTCTCGTGCCCAATACGATTGTCGAGTTTGCCTCCACAACTCCCAGATAAAATCGATGAAGGCATGTAAACCGTAAAAGACCGGATCATTTGATGATTGTTCCGGTGGCTCCATATGTCCACCAATCCAAAGATGTACAAATGAATGCGTATATTCAATAGCCGAAAATGATGGAGAATATGGGCAACCTTTGAAGAAAGTTTCATTTAACAAATAAAAATTAAAATTTGCAAACTTGCAAATTTCAGTTTAACAGTGTAAAATTTATCATGATTATTACCATATTTTAAATGATTTTAACATATAACGAAAATTAATAATGAGTGCAGTTTATCTCGTTTTTTATTCTGCGATGAAAAATTTATTAATTCATCAAAATTTTTATTTATTTATTTATTTATTTATTTAGGCACTATATTCAATTAATAGCTTTTGAAACAAAAAGTACTGAAATGTTACTAATTTGAGATGGAAATATTCTCTCTTTATTCGATGTCTGCAAAAGTAATTCTCTTACTCAAAAATCTTCAGACATACCATTCAGTGGTGCCGTATACGCCATAATTTGTTCTATACTTGTTTGTGATAAGATATCAGCAATATCATATTCAGTGAATAATTTTCCTTTTTCACCAAGTGCACTAAACAGTCACAATATTTTTTTTAGATGTAGTAATAATTTGTTTCAAGTTTTAAATAGGAAAGAGAGAATTTCATGTTATTTAGAAATCTTTCTAAGTGTCAAAAACAATGGATAAAAACACTTTTTTCACATTTAATCTCTAATTCTTTTCTATAATTAGCTCTTTGCTAGAACAACTCCATCTCCATTGCAAGATTTCGATCAAAATTGTTATTTTTATTTTTTAATAAAAGAAGTGATTTAAATTGAATGTAATACCGGAGAATAGCTGTTCTACCATCAATTGTACTCCAATAAGCAAATGGTCCGGTGATAACGTTCCCGTACAGATCCGTCTCACCAATGAAATATGGGCTAAAGAAAATAGAATCCTTCGGATCCGGTAAATAATTATCCATAACGGAATCCCAATATGGTAATGAAACTGTTGGATCAATTAAACGGAGTCCAATTTCAAAACTGAAATTATTAAGTTTAATTTATAATGCAAATTTCGAACATTTCAAAAATGAATCACTGCTTTTATAAGGTTAGAGAAAAAAAAAATGGTCTTCATAAATTTAAGTAAAATTGTACCGTTTTAAGAATTCACGATGCCATGGCAAAAATCCTGGTCCTGAATGTGCTCCACTACCTTGGCCCACCTAAAATAATGCTATGATTATCTGCAAGCATATGCTTGGCTATAAATTTAAAATAGTTGAGACGACAAGAAAAAGCAACTATTAAATAATGTAAGACCATAATTAAACATAATTATATGAATTTTATGAATTATGAATTTTTTTTTAAAACGTCTAATCTATTCTGAATTTTATATAACAAGGAAATGAACCAAAATTCAATAATAGTTCTTTTTTCTAATAATAGTACCATAAATGGAACTTTGCTTTCCTTCTTTTCATTATGATTAATAATTAGTTTAGCTAAGAACAAACCGAACGATGCTCAAATGTCATACGGTCGTATTCGCCGTTACGTTTTAATATTGTGATGGCATTGAAGTATCGTAGTCGTTCATCTTCAGTAAGCATTCTGAATTCCTTCCGGAATGCCATCGTCAGAAGTTGCCCATTCGGTAGGATGCATTGGTTCTGTGGTCCAATTGAACCCTTCAAACTTTCATTTCAATCCTTGTTGCTTTCAATCAAAATTATTCATTTAATTTAAATTCAAAAAAAATAAAGAAACCAAAAAACCTCCCAGTAATAAATTTCGAAAATAGATTAAATTATTCGAAACTTTTACATTCTCTTTTTTGTACTAATTAACTAATTAGTTTTATATTTGTGCATTATAAATTTGTCCTTTTATTTTTGATTGAATATGTTATTGTAGTAATTTAAAAAAACATGCATTGAGGCAAATTTTGATGCGTAAGCCGAATTATTAGAAGTTCTTTTCGTAACTACTCAATTGACTATACAGCCCTACAAAAGAAGTCTAAATTTGAAAAAAGATTTAACTTTTGAGAAGTTAAGAAAAGAACAAGTAGAAAATAATTCATCATGCTTTATTTAATTGCTTTTCCTGTATTTATATTGGATAAAAAATTATCCGTTTTTAATAATCTTAATTTTCCAAAGAAACTTTTGTCCGTCGATTTCCAGTAAATTGACTAATGATATAGTTGTGCATATAAATTTGAAATCTGAAAAAAATGTAACAAACTTGAAATGTAGTCGAACAGATATTAAACTTCAGCAAATTTTGATTTAAATTCCAATAATTTAACTAACCTGAAAGAATGGGCACAAGCACGTGATCGTCATGCAATCGTAAGGATGAGTAGCAACCTGACCTCGAGCATATGGATCTAAAGGAGATGGTTGAAGAAATTCCGGTGGTGTTGGTAAAATAATTTGATTTCTCCTCATTTCAAATCTTGAATTACGGGCCATTTGTTGTAGCTAAAATATGCCACGGATTTGTTATATTAAAATTTTTAATTTTTTGCTTAGCAAACTGGCAAATTTTAGACAAATCCTAAATTTTTATTGCTTTTTCATCTTTTTCTCAAATATTTGGAAGAACTTAATTTTTAAGAGAAAACAATTTTTTTCTTATTCAAAGAAAAAAAAAACGAAGAAATGCATAAAATTTAATGAAAATTATCATATAAATATGTTTAGTTTATTAAATTTTTTATTGAAAAAAAGCGGAAATCTAAAGCAAAAATATTTTGATAATTAGCAACGAAAACAATTGGGGTGATAAGCAAAATGATAAATTTCTGAAATTTCTCAAAGTTTAATTACTAATGACTAATTAAATCGTTACCCTTAAACATGCTTCCCGTGCTTCTCGTGTTGGTGCTTCATCGCAGTTTTGCAGAAATTGTTGAGGCTGTTGACAGAGTGAGAATTTCAACAGCAATATAGCTGTACAAAATATTTTCATTTCTTTCTAATTTTTTTTTTTTTTTAATTACTAAAAAAAATTGTTTCTTTGTTAACTTTTACAGAAAAAAAAAAAAAAAAACAGCAAAATAAATGCGAATTTCTGCTTTAATGAAAGTAGTGATAAGAACAAACACTAACAATAAGAAAAATTTGTTAAAAAATTTGAAAATTTATTGAATTTTTAGGAGAAATTATTCCAGCGTCATAAAGCCTACTTTATTATTTTCTTTCTCTTTTTTTTTTTTTTTTTTTCTATAATAAGTCACGCACACTTGAGCTATACAAATGAAAAGAAAAAAACGAAATTAAAAATTTGAAACGGTAAGTTAAAAAAATTTTTTAAAATTCGAAATAATCTGTTTCTGAAATAGATTTTTATAACATAGGAAAAGTAAGGAGGTAAAGACTGGCGAATAAAGGTAGTTGTCTATTAATGACACAAAATTCAGACACTATCAAAAATGAGATTTTTCAGCTTTCAGTTTTTGTTATGAAGCAAATGGAAGAATTTTTAATAACTTGGAACTTTGTAATTTTTGAACTAAGTTAAATTTCAAAATTGTGCTTGTAAAAAAATTTAATTCTTGTCTTTTTTTCTTAAATTGTATGCTTTACAATAAGAATTTGATTTGAAAAAAAAAAAAGAAACTTCATATGACGAAATCAATGAAATTAAATAATGAAATAAAAAAGGACGATCTTTGAGTGGTATGACATTAAAAGAGGTCAATTAAATTTCATTCAGTTGTATAACGCCGACCTTTCTCTTGTTTTATCAGTGTATTCGTTGAACAGTTTTTCAGTTCAATACACTTTCAATACAATTAATTAGAAAAAATTCATTTCTTTTAAGGACGCAAACGAGAGCTAATACATTAATTAATTATTACTTATTATCTGTTCACTTTCAGTAATGCTATAATGTTTGAAGATAGCATTATTGCTTGATTTTTAGAATTTCATTGAAGCGAAATGTAGCCGATCAATTTAAAAGCTCCGATAAATTCAGTTCCAAAATGATTAAGCGATCTGATCTCTTTTCTCTTTCTTTTTCGGCATTCTTTTCTGTTCTAATTTAGGACCAGTCGTAAATAATCGTAATAATCATATAAAGCAAGACAATTTTTATTTTTATTTTTACAATAAAATTAACGCTTTTATAAAAATCGTGAAAAATGTGCAGTTAAGTGAGTATTGCAATATTGTGATAAGCAGTGATAAAAATCATTAAAAAAACCTTGCTGATATATATTGGAATTAATTTTATCAAAAAAACCCACCAGGTTGCAATAAATCATTATCAGTTTCCATTTTCATTCATTTCCATCGGAGCACACAAGCTTTTTAATTACTTAACAGTTTGCTTCACTTCTTACATATTTCTAATTAACAAAGAATGAGTAAACCAAATAACTTCTGAATATATAAAATCATTTTAATTCAGTTTTAAATTTAGCAAAATTTCATTTATCATTAATTATCTCTCATATCAAGTTAGTTTGTAATAAAACCCATTACACTGTAAGGCCAATTTTTTTCATTTTTTTGCACACAAAAAAATGGAAAAATAGAAAAGGAAAGAAATTTGAAATGTCATTAAGAATTTTGAAGTGAAGTGACAGAGCAAAAGTTTCCCTTCTAAATGAAAAATCTTTTTTTGTTTTTTTACTCAATAATAAATGAAGAAGAGAATAAATGAAATGAATGGAGAATGACAGCTAGAAGTGTTCATATTTCATTAGGTTATTTTTTCTTAATAATAAAAACAAAAAATAAAAGGAAAAAAACTTCGAAGGATAATTTGAAATAAATGAAACTTTAAATTTTCAGATTTCATCAAGCCAATAGACGTAATTTGATGAAAAATAGAAAGTTATTAAAGCTAGGGAAAAATATGCATGGGCCTGAAATATTTGAAAAATAAAGAAAATTTGTATATGAAAGTAAAAAGATAATCTAAATTTAGATTTTTTTGAACTATTTCTTTCATTAGGAGTTTTTTTTTGTTTAATTCGAAAAAAAAATTTTTTTTAGAGTAAATTTAAAAAAAAAAAAAACAAGAGGAAAAATATACTTTAGTTTCATTTCATTATAAAATATCGATCCTTTCTTTTATCAACTAGTAAAATTTATCAAACTAGTGTTTAAACAAATGAAAACAAAAGAAAAAAAAAATTAAGGACGAATTTCAGGAAAGGCAAGCTATGAAGTGATTATGAATATTAATTTAAAAAAAAAGAAAAGACTAAAACATGTGAAAAAGAAAAGCTGAAAATTTATAGTTCTTAAAAAAGACTTTCAAAAGTTAAAACAAAAGAATTTGCAGCATGCAATTGTTCTACTCAACAAATACTGAATTTCTTCCAAACTATTATTTGGAGCCGGTTGCTTTTGTTACAAAGTTCGATATTAACTGGTTTCGGTCATTTTTTTTTCTTTTTCGAGAAAGATATATGAAAAAGCAAAGCAGAAAAAATGAAACTAAAGTAGTAAGGAAGCAATGGGAGAAGGAAAAGAAAAAAAAAGAGACGATGAAATTAATTGAATGTTTTAGTTTTCGTAATTAACAATGAACATAATAGTTCGGCTACTGTTCATTTTTTATACCACACAAGCAATTTTTTTGATCCTTGTGTTTTTTGAAAATTATATGAATTCTATTAAATTCAATAGGTGCATTTCAAATTTAATACTTTATCAGACTAAATTGAAAGAGAATTCATCTGCTCATCAATATGAGTCGCACTACTATCAATTTTACATGTTAAATTCTTTGTTTTCTCAATTGAAATTCTAAAATACGTGTGGTTAAATATTCTTAGTTTTTTTTATTTTTTATTTTTTCTTGGCATCTAAAATCATTCATTTCCAAGAAATAAATAAATTCAGAATTTAGACTATTATGACTTAATTAATCCTCATTTTAAAGAACAATTTTTTTAACTTACCATAAAAATTTCTTTTGAAATTTTAACAAATATTATAATTTTACAAATGAATAAAAATATTATAAAGCAAAGAAAAGTTTTATGCAATATTTTTGTTCATTCATTTGCTAGCAAAGTTTTCTGTCCAAATGCAACAAAAAGGAAAAAAATAATGATTAGTTAATCAAAATAGCTTCCACATATCGTCGTAAACGTCATGATGGAATGCGTGCACGTCAACATCACTGCGTGATATTCGCGTTTTTTTTTTTGCGTGTAAGAGTATAAACATTGGCGTGGCGAAGCTAACTTGAACAAACTTTCATTTTAATTTCATTTTTTGAAGTTTTTCTTTTTTGTCTAAGTTCAAAGTAGTCGCAAGCAGCTTAAAAAAAAAAAAAAAATTTTTAATATAAAACGATGATTGGAATTTTTCGTCACATTTTTTTTTTTAAAGAAAAGTTAATTGCTGATTAGTTTTTTATAACTAAGCAGCATTATCAGTAAAGTACCTCTGTAAGGACTTTCAATTTTCCGGAAATTGGACACTATAACTTCCAGGTTATAGGGTAAATATTTCGTAAATTCAAATTCTAGGCAATGGATCTCTTCCTGCTTGAAACATTTATATAATTAGCTAAAAAAAGCTTTGACCTAACAATTTTTTTGCTAAATTTCGAGTCTTTGCTTAATATTTCTTCGAGCTTCCGTTCTGATACTCAAATTTTATATTATTTATTATGAGTCTATAATCATTGAATGAAACCTTAAATATTTCTATTCCTTATTTTGTTCCATCAACTTTCGTCATTTCTTGCATAAGTGATAATAGTTTCCTACCATTGAGAATTAATTAATTAATTTAATAGTCAAAATAGCTTACTTATAATTACTTTCCCGAGATTCCTAAGTATCAATCCGAACAATATGCTGCGGCTATAGTCCTTGTTCGAGAATTTATTTAGGATAATACAATATAAATATTAAAAAATGGCATTTTAGAGAAAAAAAAAAATGCAATGATGGCTGTGACAAATACATTGATGTGTAATCAGTTACGAATGTTTTATCGACAATAAATTAAGGCTTGAAATGTAAATTAATTGATGAGCATCATGTGCGGTCACTAATCAACTGAGTTCTATGTCATAGCAACTAGTGGAATCAAACTTTGCAACTTCAACTAAGTCTATTTACAGGTAATATCATTAAAATTCTTAACTGCACTATGCCCCAATTTCTGTGCTAGAACTTATCAAGGTCACTATGTAGCAAAAGCTTTTATACATGCCGTACTGCAAAAGGCAACATTATCGCAACAAGTAATCTGTGATAAGTTTTAAATATGACTGTGTGAGGACGACACAGTTAATGAGACCAGGTTGTATGAGCAGTAATTAATCAAATTGGCTAGGCTATGCTACAGAATACACCGCATTTAGCCAGGAAAACCAGTTCCGAGCATGTCACCACGTCAGCCTTGTCAAGTAGATGAATTGAAAAGGAAAATGATTGAAACCGAAACCGAAAGCGAAGGCGAAGGAGACAGTTTTGACATAACTGACGAGGTCACCACTTTTAACACTAATTAATCAATGGTTTGCTTTTTAAAAGGATGAAATTATAAAAAGAGAAGAGGAAGAAAAGAGAGGCTAGCTCATTTGGTTAATTTTAAATGAATTCATGAAGTTTGTTGTTTGCAATTCGAGATTTAATTTTATGAAAGATGAATTAATGTCCTCTCTTAATTAAGGATTTGATACCCACTTAGATAGAAGTGGAAACTAGAGCAAAGAAAAAACTCTTAGCCCCTTATATTCCAGTATCATAATGAAATTACAGCGCACTTTAATAAAATTATTTCAAAATGAAATTCTGGAATGATTTCAAATCAAAAGAAAAATGCTTCAATTTAGGTTTGAAATTCATTCAATTCATTCAACAATCATTTCCTTATCACAATATCACAACTTTAATAGGTAATTAATTATTCCAATGTTCAGATATAACAATATTAATTCGCTGCACGCGATTTAATTATGGGCAGATTTATCAAAATTAAGTGCACGGATATGCGCAGACATTTATCGAAAAGGTTTTTTAAATTAACCATATTCCTATCTTTCTTTTATTTACGAATCAAATTGGAAATTCGCTAATGACAAACTGAAAGTAACTACTGACAGGGCGAATAACACAATCAGCAGAAAAACATTCTCTTTTTCTACTTTCATTTTTGATATTCATTCTTAAAATAATGCTTGGCAAGAACTAATCATTATCACTACAGCTAGGTACTATAATAATTTGGAAAAGATGGATCTGAAAATAATGGACTTAATTTTACTGGAAATTCCAACCATTGCAAAAACCAAAAGAGCAGTGATAATCAATTGATAATCTTTACTTGAATAGTGCAATAGCTTGAAAATTACCAGAAAAGGTTGCTATATTTTTTCTTGTTTAAATTAACCTTTAAATGGAAAAATAATGAAGCATCTATGTTAACAATAAATAAATTAAATATGACAAATGAAAATAAGCGTTTCTTTTATATCATTCAACTTTATTTTCATTTTTTTTTTTTTTTTTTTTTCAATATGAGAAGCTTTCGAACCCGCCCTAATCGTTACCGCGATTACTCCTCCGAGCATTTCTGGTTACCGCAATTGTCCCTTCGAGCAGTTCTGGTAGTTAATATGTGTCACGTTAACCCTTGACGACTCAGGAAATTACATAATTGCAATACTTATTTTCCAATCGAACTAGAAAAAGTGGAAAGGCAAGAACCGGCAGTACAATGATTGCTTTTGAAATTCAATTTGAAATTTTCCTTCAATTAGCTTTTGGTTTTTTCTTTTTTTTCTTTCATCCTGTCTTTCTTCTCCGCTCTATTTTACTTTTATTTTTTCCTTCCTTATTTGTTTTTCTTCTTTTATTTATTTTAAATTAATCAGTAAATGATATTAGCCCAGTTATTATATTGTTGCTATGATATCATTATTATTACTAGTAGTGTGATTAGAATCATCATTTTTCATCGACAGTTGAATTGCTTTCATTGCTATTGCAACTGCATTAAAGCGAGTAACAAATTTTAAAAGGTGTCAAATTTTCACATATTTATATATAAAGACATTAAATCATTTTAATTTTAAAATTAGCTGTTGCATAATTGCGTAGTAATTTCAATCTTTAAGAATGACTTTCCATAAATTGCACTATAAACAAGCTGATAACAGTGATAAAACTTGATTTTCATAAATGGAACAAGAAATGTGAAGGGACATAGATGTAAAAGAAAGGGAGAAGAGATGAGAGAAAATGTGTGAAATGAATTTCTTACTTAATTTTTTAATGAAGGAAAAAATCTATCTTCCTTTGCTTTGTAATTTTTTTTTTTTTTTGCTATTTTTAAATAGAAAAAGGACAGGAACTAGAAGAAAGAAAATGCGAGTGTACGAAAGAATTTATTACTTAATTTTTTAATCAAAAAGAACACCATTTTAATTTTTTGCTTTGCTTTTGTATTTTTATTTTTTTAATCATTTTTCCTCTCCTAATTTATTACTCTTTCTTTTAGGAGACTTAATTACTTGTGCATAATTTATTACCTTCTCCCCTTTTCTTCAGTTATATGCAATATCTTTTTCTTTCTATTTCTCTTTCTCATTAATTAAAAAATATTTAGCAGAAAATTCTCTTCTTCATTATTGGTTAAAGCATGTTTTATTTAAATATACAACATGCTTTTTTTTCATCCACCTTTTCTTTTTCGTTCTGCTTCTCAATCTTTTACCTCTTTCTTTTGTTTGCCGAAAAGTTTTTTTTTTTTTTTTTTTTAAATTCTTTCGTAAATATTTTAATTTGCCATGCTTAATGCAAATTTCATTTTTTGAAATCTAGAACTTGGTCAAGTCGATTTAATTTAATTGCTTATTTGTTATTCGGTAATTCTTTTGCCTGATTTCTTCTTTTTCTGTAATTTTTGTACTAAATTGCTACTAAACGAATTCACTTGAAACTTGCCCTTTTTTTTTGCATTTTAATTTATCAAAATCATTTTATATAATTGCAATCGTTAATTATTATTACTTGAGGTACTTCTATCGTTTTCTCGTATTCTCTTCCTCTCGCTCTCTTGCCTTTTCTTTACCTTAATGAATTAATTATGCTTCCGATGTGATATTTGATTAATTGTTTAACGAACTTCTTATTGTCCTCGGAAATCTTTAAATGTTCACCTCATGTTGCATTACTTCATTTCCGTTGATGCCCTTTTTTCAGTCCTTATTTGCGATGAAACAATAGGTGTTACAATTGGATTCTTTCAAATATTAAAACAAATTTTTTAAATATGCAAAAATTTTAGAATTTTCTTTAGAAAATATAATAAAATATTGTTTATGAAAAATCCGAAAAACTGGAAATTATTATATTATCCTATTTTAAAATATTGCACTTATACTGCAAGATGATTTTGATTTTTGTTAAATAGAAATGAAAAAATTTTCCATTTTTACTCCATTTCATTGTTTTTTCCCTTTCGCCACTTGCTTATGATTTTTTTTTATATTCTATAAATGTGAATTTAAATTTGATTCATTCAATTTTCTTTTTATTTGAATTTGATTTGTTTGTACTTGTAGGAAATCTAAAATTTACGAAATTTTATAGGTAAATGATTACAAGACATAATTCACTTTCACTGCTTCCTTTACACTACTGCGCAAAAACTTGTTTTCGTCTCACATATTTCTTCGCTTGCAACTTATCTTTTCTATTTTAAAATCGCAACAACTGAAGCAAAAATATCAGTTATCTTGAATAAGGGCGGGAGGTTTAACTAAATTTTACATATTAATTTAAATTAGAAATTTATTTATTTTGAAAAGTTCATTCCCTCAAACAAGATTAGCTATTTCATTTACTGCAGGTTTCATTAAAGTTTGATGCTGAAATTGAAATTTAGATTTCCTTTTTGCTCTTCAAACGATGAGAAATAGCTGCGAAATATAAAAGAAAAAAGATCAGCAAATCTCAAAATCAAATTTTATCAGTTTGTTTACTGAAAAAGTTTTCTCTTTCTGCTAATCTGAGCGGAATTGAATTTCTGAAAAAATTTGAACTTCATTAAATATATGGCGAATTTTTAAGAATCTGAAAATTTTAATTATAAAATCGAAAGTATGATTAGACTGTTAGAATTAAATATTTTTCTTTTTATTCGTCCCAAGGCAGTTGTAAGTTCAAACTTTTTTCACTGTTTTTTGGTAAATTTGTTTGTGTTTAAAATAATCATTTCAAATACATTAATGGATAGATCTTTTCTACCAAAATTAGAAACACTGAAATATTAACAGTACGTGACCAATTTCAAAAATTAATACAAATGAAGATGAAAACATCGGATATCATTTGCATACCTGTTAACGAATTAAAATTTGTAAAAACTAGAAAATTGTTCCTAAATTAATGAATGGTTTATGATGGACACTTTATCACATAGTTAAGAGCAGCAGTACAAGAATTTTACTATAAAATTAAGGCATTTAATAGCGAATTGCTGAACTATAAACAAACAAATTACAGAATGAAATGAGACCTGGATAAAAGTGAAAGAAAACAAATCAGCTTATAAAAAATTGTGCATTAATTAGCAAAAGTTAAATAAGGATGAAGAGAGAAAACGAAATGCAATTTTAACACAACAAACATTTGCTTCGTTTCAAATTTGAATTAAGAAAATATAAATGTGAGGTAAATTTGCATAAATTATGTTGGGAAATAATTTGAAATAATTGTCAACATTTTCTAATGTGTTGAAAAGAGCTAAAAAATGAAAATTGCTTGAAATAATTAGTTCGAAATAACGCGACCACCATTTCATTAAACAAAAAAAAAAGAGTATAAAGTCATCTTTTTTTGCGGGGAAAAAATATGTACAAAATTTCAACACCTATTGCAAATTATTCAGCAACTTTTGTTCTTTTAAATTTTCTATCAACAAAAATTTCAATTTTATTTGTAAAATTTCTCTCCTATAAAGTCTTAACATTCCTTGACATTGACCGTCTAGCTTGTGATGTTACATTGACTGAATTTAATATATTTCCCGCTTTTGGGCCTGAATTTCCATGTGAACGAAGCTGAAATGTTATATGCTAGAAGTTTATTTCGTGTCAAATTCATATCATTGTTGTTTAAAAAAAAGGAGATTTTAGGTCTAAATTGAACTAGTTAAATTAATAATTCATTGTTAAAACCATGTCAATTTTGCTATTATATTTCAATTAACGGAAAAAAAAAGAATTTGAAAACTTTCGAACGCACTAATAAAGAAAATTCAAGCTGAAAAAAAATCATTCTTCAAAGTGACTAGGAGTGAAGTTTTTTGGAAAAGAAAAATGAAAGGTCAAGGAATGACCTTTTTTGGAACTGGACATGAAGCACTTTTTGATGTGCTGCAAAAGCGACATGATTGACGACAATTTTCCTCCATAAATTGGCTCGAACTACCTTGACATTGGCCATCAGTTGCCCACTGTTTGCATGCTGCATGTCGATCTGCACATTCTAAAACAATTTTCTCCTTTTCACTTATATTTCAAACGAAAAAAGTAAAGTTAAATTTGGAAATGTTTTTCAATTTTCTTTTTATCGCTTAGGGCAATTTTAGAAAGAAAAAGGAAAACGAGTAATAAGATAACTGCATGATAAATGCTCAAAAAGTGAACTTACTGCCAATAAAAGGAAGGAAGAGTGTTAGCATAATTATGCTTACCCATAATTAACAAAAACTTGAACTTAATATTCAAACTTACGGTTGCTTGCGTTAAATGACGGACTGCAAACACGACACGCTGCACGGCAATACTGTCGCATATAATTACCGTTTTGCCGACACTCACCGATATGTGCCCAAGTTTCACAGCATGGATGACGATTGAAGCAATCCACAAAACTTCTTTGTGATCGCAAAATTTGCGTCTGTTGTGCTTCTGATAATTCCGCTTGAGGCACAAATGGCTACAAACGATAAAATGTCAAAATTCCATCTTTCACCTTCCCCTTTCTCGGACGAATATTAATTAAATGAACATATGTAATTCATTGGCAAATAACTGGTGGAATATTAAATTGCATATCATCATATGCTTGTACAAACTTTTCTGGGAATTTTCGGAAATTTTAAATATTTCAAATGAACAGGGACTGATTTTGAAGCGAAAGAATGAACTAATTACCGGTGGTGTTGAACCTGGCTGACATCTACCCATTATGCAATTGCCATTAAAGCAAGCATCAAAACCCTCGAAACCAATACAAAGGCCATTTAATTTAATTTTTGATACACAGTGAGGGATACCGCGGGTATCACAGAACAGATAAGGTGAACCACAGGTTGGTATTTCGGAGGTGCAACCTGGTCGTAAGGCATATCGATACATTTGGTCCGTGTACATATTTGATAAGCCTAAATTGAAGTTCGGATTCAAAATCAGGATTTTAGTTTATGCACTAAAATTTTTGGAAAAGAAAGCAAGGAAACATTTACATTTGTATTAAAATTGATTGTTTCTCTATTCATGCAAAAAAATAACAATATCGAATAATTCAGGCTTAGGCTTATTTACTGTCATAATCGAAAGCATTTAACTTTTATTGTTTGAAACTGTCCGAAAGTGCCTCCCGAAATTCTTCTCATTCTCATGTACTCTAACTTGTAGTATTAATTGGTTAAAAATTTTGCCTGACATATAGCACTTTCGTTATTTTCGTTCATTCAACATAACAAGTTCTACCTGTTTTCTATTACAATTATAAAAACTTTCATTTTTGTCTCTTTTTTAATTTCCAGTTATCAAACTGTCTAACCTAGTTCATTCATGCAATTGCATTTCATTCCCTTCCCCTCTCTTTTCTTTCGGTGCAATTTAATGAAATGTTCTTATATATATATATATATATATATATATATTGCATTAATATATATATATTGGTTAAAAAAAAAATTTTTGCCTGACAATATATATATATATATATATATTACTTAATGCAATTTTTTATTTTTATGAAACTGATAAATTTAATAGTATCTTTGCTTTAGCATTAAACTAATAATTAAAATAAAATTGATTTGCATGATTGATAAATTTGTTACACTTAGTTAAAATTAACCAACAAATGGTTGTTATTTTTGTTGATAAAAGAAGGCGTGAATTTAAGAAATTGATAATAAATTAAATTTACCATCTTGATTTCTGAGTGAATAGAATGGAAACATTAAGGCATAGCTAAAATGTTGTGGATCAGCACATAATTGTATATCCGGTGGATAAGCCTAAAAGTGGCAGAACAGTCGCCCAGTTATGCTAGGTTATAACCTTGTTCTTTTTTCTCAGGTGAAAGTCTAATTAAATTTCAAAAATACTTCCAAGATGATCCATCATTTTTAAATGTTCTAAACTGATCAAGAAAACACTGATTGTAATTATCGTAAATAAAGAAGGACCAATTCTCGATTCCAAGTTGACTGAACATTTTGTCGCCACAATTCCCAAATAAAATCAACAAACGCATGATGAGAGAAGAAAATCGGGTCGTTCGATGCCTGTTCCGGTGGTTTCATATGCCCACCAATCCAGAGGTGTACATTAGAATGAGAGTATTCTAATGCTCCAAAATTCACCGGATATGGGCATCCTAAATGGATAACTAAAAGAAGAAAGGACTAATTAATTATACACACCTTATAAAAGTCTGTTGCCAGAAAAAATAATTGAATAATACCATCTTTTGTCACATTTAGTTTTTGAACAAAGATTTTACTACAATTTTGATGAAAGCTATAAATTGAAAGGAAGATTATTGAACCTTGCATCGGTGCAGTATATGCTAGGACATTTTCAACTGAAACTTGTTGCATCACTTGCTGTATGTTCCATTCCGTGAATAGTTGCCCTTCTTGGCCAAGATTTCTGGAAAATAAAATTAAAATTTGCAGGTTCCAACTAAAATTATTGCTATTCTAAATATTCAGAAACAATAATTTAATGTAATCCAACTTTAACTGTCATTTTAGAATCTTTTATAACTAAATTAATTACTATTGCACACTTTGACGGCCGAATAATTATTAAACTTGCAGTGTTTAATTCGGTTACTTACTTCATTGCTAATTAATAACGCTAGAATAGCATTTTTGTTACTTCACTCAAATGTTTTTTAAAATGTGAACTAATTACTAACCTCAAAATAGCACTTCGACCATCAAGCGTACTCCAGTATGCAAATGGACCATTGATAACATTACCGAAGAAATCAGTCTCACCCATGAAGTATGGACTGAAAAAGATGGAATCACGTGGATCCGGCAAATAGCTATCCAGTACGGAATCCCAATAGGGCACAGAAACCGACGGATCAATTAGACGAAGTGCGATTTCAAATCTAAACAAAAATAGGAATTAGGAAAATAATGACCAAAAAAAAGAGAAGAAAAAATAAAAAATAGATCGAAAATTCGGAAATTATTGAACAATTTTGCTGAACTGAATTTAATTTATTTTTATAGATTAGAAATGAAAAAAATTAGAAGAAAAAATTAAGATTGGGATTTTTTAATGGCCTTTTGCTTTTTTGTTTTAAAATTGCTATTAAATACCAAAAAATTGTATTGGCGAATATTAATTATAAAAAATTTCAAATAAAAGTTACACTTTCAATGTTGGCTAAATTTTTCTGAAAAGGAAAATAAAAGAAGAAAAACATATCTTTTGATGTATTCACGATGCCACGGTAAGAAACCGGGTCCAGAATGCGCACCACCACCGGCTCCAACCTCAAATACCGGGTCGTTAGCCTTATTTAGTGTTTTTTTTTTCGCCGAAATTGTTGGGCGTAGTTAAATTATAAAGACCATTAAAACTAAACAATGAACTTTGTGTCTGAATTGTTCACAATTCCAAAAATTTCATCCTAATTTGAAAGGACAAAAAAATTATTTGCTTGAATAATTCTTCCGTTTAACTTAATTAATTTAATTATATGCTTCGAATTAAAAATTTAATGAACTAATCGATGTTCCGTGCTGATCTGATCGTATCGTCCAGTTTGTTTTAAAATATTTAGTGCATTATGATATCGTAGTCGTTCATTTTCAGTAAGCATACGGTACTCCTTACGGTATGCCATAGCCACAATTTGACCGTTCCGTAGTACGCACTGATTTTGTGGATCAATACCACCCTGCAGAAAAAGCAAATTTTTTTTTTTTTTCTTGGTGTATTCAAATGATAAAAGATTTAGTAGATTTAATTTAAGTGTAATGAATTAAAAAGTATAGCAATGGAAAAATCAAAGATGATCAGTAATTGTAATTTTTCGATTACTTGTTTTTTCTTCAGCATTATAATTAATGAAATTTGGGGGATCCAATTGCTGTTATTGATCACTTACTAAATAAAATATATTTCAGCTTAAAATATTTGATAAAATTTACTTCAAGATAAGGACATAGACAGATGAGTGTCATACAGTCATATGGATTGCTTGCAACTTGACCTCTTGAACCTGGCATTATCCTACCGGGTTTTAAATGTTCCGGTATGCCAGGTGGTTGAACAATGATGCGAGATTGTCGCACAGAATCCTGTCTCGAATGATTTGCCATCCTTTGAAGCTAGAAAAAAAAAAAACAAGAAGAAAGCGAAATAAAGTTTGTGTTTTCTTTTTTTTTTTTTCAGTTCAATTTTTTGAACAATCATTTTAAGATGGATAATTTATTTTAAAAAGAAATTTAGTTGATATTTTGAGCTTCTGGTTTTAGCACTTATTTGATAGAATGGAATTGAAATTGTCAAAGTGACAAGAAAAAAAACTTAAGTGTAATCATACGTTCAAGCATGTGATACGAGTTGATTGCGTCGGTGCTTGATCACAATTCTGGCGGAATCGATTTGCTAATTGATTTGTTTGAGTTTGGGAAAGAATCGATCTAGTAACAATTACTAAAGGAATAAATAGTAGTAGAAGCCACATTATGGTCTAAAATTTCAATTTGATATTTTTGACATGCACACATTGTGTATTATCGTTTCCTCAAATGACTTCTTAACTATATAAGCTTAAAATTATAGAAGATAGAAGTTTGGAAAGTTTTATTAAAATGACAATTTTTGATGATAGTAGCAGTGATTGTTGTAAGGCAGATTTCTCTATTGTTTCTTTTTTATATCAAAGGAGGAGTGATCAGTGAAAACTTGTTCATTTCACTGAAAAAAAAAAAAAGAGATAATAATAATAATCAAACTGTTATTAGTTCAACCTAAACCATTTCACTAAATATACCAAACAAATATTTAGACTGGTTAATGAAAATAACTTATATTAAAATTCTGCTGGAAAATGCTTGAAATGTTTCTGCTTAAAAAAGTTATTGAATTTAATTAAACTTATAATTTGCTATCAGTCATATTGATCATTCAAAATTTGATCCTATTTTGTTAATTGGAACAAGAAATAAATAAAGAAATTCAGACAGGTTGGAAAATTGCAAAAGGTGAATAAATTTGATAAAATCATGCCAAATGATCCATTGATAGTGGTAAATGATGGGCAATTCAGAAAGTGCCCAAACGTCCCATCAAACATCTTTCGTTTTGTAAGTTTCAGAAGTTGAACAGTCAATCATAACTCAAAATAAAACTTCTCCACCAGAACTGTTCAATGTGTTAATTTCAATCTAATTTTTCACTTTTTTCATGAAAAGACTAAAATGCATTGAATGCTTGAAATTTTAAAATCGCATCACAAATACTCGATGATTCAATTTCACAGTGTTTAGCACATTCTCTCTACAGCAGAGTCCTTTGGTAATTGTGATATTTCATATTAAACTCTGAGTATTGCAAGCATAACTGATAACTTTAAGCATCTGACGTATAGGAGGTTAAATTTTATTGAAATTTTAGAAAAGAAATATCTAGTTTATAATAATTAGAATAAATGAACATGAATTATTTTTTGTTCTAATTTAGGAAAGGATGAAAAGAAAAGAAAAAAAAAATGATATATAAGTTAAGATTGAGCTCCTCATACAATAATGTTTATTTGAGTGATAAAAATTTCCCGTAAATTTAAATTAATAATTATTATTAATGTGATAAGATAAAATGTGAAAAAAAAAAACAGTAGTGTCCATATATGTAAACCAGCTAATAATAACATCATATTTCTTAAGTTTTCTAAAAAAAGAAAAAAAAAGTTGCTGAAAATCTAAAATTAATAATAATAAGCCAAAAAAAAAAAAATTCACTGTGACAATTCAAAAAAGTTTTCTGATAAAAATTACCAAAAATTAATAATTAACAGCAAGCCATCAACAGACTGATTCGTTTAAAAATATTTAAATGGACTACTGACAAAAACCCTATGGTCATACAGAGTTTATATGATAATTGATAAAACAATTAGCTGTTGCCGCTGTTCTTGTTATTGTTGCTGTTGTTGTTGTTGTTGTTGTTGTTGATTAGTTGTCAGGTAAAGGTAGAAGTAATTAATACAAACATTCTGAAATGATTCGCAAGCTTCCTTTTATACACGATTGCTTGTTTATGTGTCTCTCTGTGTGCTCATGTCATTCACAATGAAATTTATCAGAAAGTTTTGCTTAGGTCGGGAAAAAAGAAAGAACAAGTCTAGTTTTTCATTTTTTCCCAACTTCAAAGCATGCTAATGGTGCATTTCCCTTACAATTGCAAATATTAAGAACTGATAACAGAGAGAGAGAGAGAGAGAGAGAGAGAGAGGGAGAGGAAGGAAAGAAGGAGAGAATGACTGTAAAGTATTAGTAAATCATTGTTTGTGTAAAAATATTAAATAAATATTAAGAAGAATTTAAAAACGAATTAATAATTAAAAAGAGAAGAAAGAGAGGAATGATAAAATAAATAGTGAAAGGGAAAGAAAAGTGAAATTTCAAAAAAAAAAAAAAGGAAGAGAAAATAGAAAATTATGTTTGAAAGTTAATATGCTTAAAGTTGAGAGGCAGATAAGAAGCAGGGAGAGAGAGAGAGAGAGATGGAAAACGAAAAGATAAATTTTCATAGTTTAACATCATTTAATGTAGCTAAAAAGGTAAAGTATTTACAATTCTCTTTCCTATTTGTTTGTTCCTTTTTATTTTCTTTTTTTTTTTCAAATTGTTTTTACTATTAGTATAAAAATTGAACAAATTGAAATGCTTTTCATCACTTCAATACTATTATTTTTTAATTCAATTTGGTTTAAAGTTTCGAAATTTGAAAAAATTAAAACTGGAAGTGCAGGTATTAATGACCATTTTTGTTCCGTTTCTGGCAAATTTTATTTGCAATTTTGAGAGTTAAATTGCGTGAAATTAAAAATTTTATCACCAGAAATAAAAACCCATTTGCCAGTAAGCTTTCCGCTACAGTTACCTGTTACCTTATCCTGTACCTATTTTATATGATTCAAATTCAGTGGTTTTTTCCGCCATAAATCCTTTTCGAAATTTAGTTTTTTGAAATTATATATCTACTTTCTCAACTGTAAAACTATAATTCTGGACTTCAATTAGAACTGCAAATTATCCAATTTACGATTTTTCAATTACAAGGTATAACAAAATTACTTCTGTTGCAGGTATACATATCTCCTGCTAGGATTAATTAATACTTGAAATAAATAAATATTATAATAAATGATTTAGATTTTAAAAAAAATGAGTTTTAAGTCGGGTGAAGTAAATGGAAACTGTGATTAAATCATCCAATAAAAAAAATATGCGATCTTTTTGCATTCAAATTTCTAAAAGTTCCGCTCATCAAGAAATAGTGGCAATTCAAACTTTTTGAATTAAATTTAAAGTAAAGCTGTTCCAAAAAAGTCAATATTTTTTCGTAATGCATGATTTCAAGGAGTTACTTTTCTGACTTTAGCAGAAGCAATTTCAGGAGAATTTGTGATAGAAAATTTTTTCCACTTTTCAGTTCTTTAACTGCTGCATACTATGCAAAATTTTTTATTGAAATTTTTGATAGCGCAAAGAGAAAAATTAAATTAGTCACTGTAACTAGTCGCTGCTGTCGTTTGTCATCCGGAAATGAAACACCCATATATCAGCAAAAACGATTGGATGAAGTTCTCTTTTACTGAACTGGCCACTATAAGCTGTCATCCGGAAATCGCCCGAAAAACTGTAAAAAATCCATCTAATCAAGTGTGAATTCCCTGACGAGTTTATACACAACACTTCCTCACCAATTTTAATTAGTTTTTTAAATAAGATAAATATCTAAATAGAATTTGATACTTTCTTTTTTCAATAATTAATAGCAATTAATCTGCTTGCTTGGTCGTTTGATGATAAATTTTCGGTTGTCATATAATCTGTCATATTGCATCATCGATGAATGCAATTTTCCATTTCATTTTCATTTTCTCGTTTCTTTCATCCTTTCTTTCCATCCTTTTGTGAATTTTTTTTAAACCTACAAACTTGTTTTCCATTTAGGTTTTTTTTTCGTCTGTTTCATTCTCAATCAAACCAATTGAATTGAAAAATATCCAGTAAAAATGATTTCATCGCTACTTTCTCTTTCAATTTGATTCTCTTTTTCTATTCGTTCCGTTCCTTTATCATTTCGATCATTGAGATTTTTTGATTACCCCAAACATTTACCTATTTTATGTGGTACTTTCACTTTCACCATTACCATTAGAAGAAAAAACACGCGAAAATTATTGAATAATCAAAAAAAGCAAAAATTTTTTAAAAAGAGAAAGGGAAATTTTAAAAAATAAAAAAAAAAAATAAAAGTAAACCACTTTACTGCTTCTCTTGGAGTGGAACGAACGATGTTATTTCATTTAGAACCAATTTTTCTCATTTCAATTTTTGATTTTCTTTTTTCCCATTTCTTTTCAATTCTTTAAATCGTTCATTTTGTTTTCTTAAATTTCAAAAGTTTTTGCAATGATTATCGAATTAGAATACATCAAATACCATTTTGGAAATTTGGAAAAAATAAAAAGCAATCGAAGACAAAAAATTTTTTTATTCTTCCCATAGCTCGTTCGTCTGTTAATACAAATTAATTTATTTGATTTGACAAAATAAAATGCATTTATTACTTCATTAATGGTAACAACTCAATCTTTTCTCCGTTATTTACAGGATGAAAATCTAGGATCGATTAATTAAATAATCATTTGACTAAAACAAATTAATCTGCAACTAATTTTTGTTTGAATTTTCCACTCATTCTGTGCCGAATAAATAACCAAATTCTTCCAGAATTTTTAATAAAAATGGAATTAGCAATTTTATATTTAACAAACTATAAAAGTTTACAATCAATTTAAAATTAGTGCATACAATGCTGCGTAATTTTTTTTTTTTTTTTTGTACTGTACAAGTCGTCTTATTGGTTGGCAAATCATTTGAGAAAATCTCCATAAAAAAAATTAAATTCACAACTCAGAATTTAAAAAATTTAAAAATTTTGAAATTCAGAATTAGTTTGTTTAAAATTAGCTTACTGCTTCTAATAAAAGTTATTAGTAGATATTAATATTCCTGTTCTTTTTATTTTTATTTTTTGCTTCAATAAGTCACATTCATACATTAGTTGATGAAAACTTAATAACTACTTTAATATTATTAATTATTTTCCTCCTGCTTTAACATATTTTCAGACAAAATTTTAATTCTTTACTATTTGACAATTTTTTTTTTTTAATTTTAAATACCATACTTGCAATTTAAACTATAATTTATGAACTTTCATTAAGTTATATGATTCTACTATTGCTAACATGTCAAAAATTTTTTTTGCTAAAATAAGGCGTTTTGTTTATAACTTTGTGTAAAATTATCATAACATTGAATGTTTTCCAATAGTTGTTAATTCACTCACTACTTAATTAACACAAATTAAATATTTATGTGAATAGTTTTTCATTCATTTTTTTTTTTGAATTTTTATCAGTTTTTATTAATATTTGTTTCCAATTGTTTTTGAAATTTTAATGACTGCTTCAATATTTGTTTTCAATAAATATTAAAGTTTTAATAATTATATCACTTGTCAGCTTATGGTACAATAACAAATTTATGTATTTTTTTCCATAATATTTGAAATATGAATTACTATACTTTAATGCTTTTTGCAACCTCTTACCAGTGCATACAATAATATTAGTAATATTATTTAGTAATCACTTTTTATGCCTGTATCAAAATTATATGAAAAAGAAAGCAGATAATGTAACGAAAACAGGTATTATAATTAGGGAAGAGTTCTTAAACAACATTTTTCCAGTCTGTTACATAAAAATAATAAAAGGGCAATCTAATTTTTTATGGCGGAAAGAAGTGATTATGAACGATAAAAATTTTTAACTTTCAATTCTTTTAAAATAATAAAAAGAAATAATAATTTGATTTTAAATTTACCAAAAATTATTGCGATAAACGATAAATTAATTTCAAATTCTTCGGAAATTAAAGAATAAAAAATATTTTTTCAATGAATATTTGCAACAATTTTGCATGTTTCTTTTTTTTTTTTTGAATGAAATTGTGCAGTGTTCTACTGTATTAACTTGTCCTCATATCAAGATTTTTTTCTCCTTTTGAAATTATTATCACTGTTTCCTTGTTACAGCATAATGTAAGAAACGAGTTGAGATAATAGAATTTCTAACCTTTTTATTTTCTTTATTTCTTAAATTCTTTTTTTTTCATTTTAACGAAAATCAAATAACATACAGCTGCATAATTTTGACATCATGTAACTATTTTCCGAAACAGCAATCAATGAAAATTACAATATTATAGGTAAACTTATTTACAAAGACGATGCTTGACTGTTCAATAAGTGATTAAAAATTTACCTCCACGAATAAATATCTCGAAATTTTAGTAAAAATTAAAAATTGTCATACTGGTATGCTAATGGACTAAAATGTATCACTGCTACGAAGATTTTTTTTCTCAAATTTTGCTGGGAGTGAAATTTAATTTTCGAAACAAGGCAATAGTTAAGCTGCAGTATCCATCATTCCATTTGATAATGCAAATTCTCCACTTTCTTGCGAAATTTGAAATCTATTCAGCAAGTTCAGAAATTTTATTAAATCCCATTATGAAAACCGCCATTTGAAGATCAATTACTCAATTTGCTGAAAGTCGTGTTTTCGTCGTATTTTTCATAATTTCTTAACGAATGACATCAACTTATTGGCATCTCCTAACTCAATTAAATTTCCTACCATAGCATAGATACTGCCAAGACCGGTTGAGCCATCTATCATTTTGGAAAATCCAATTTCTCGGTCAAGCAGAACACCACAGCAGTTCCATTTGCTCCCAAAATAGTTGAAATGAAATGATTTACAATTTTTCGCTTGGGAAAGTTCCTAGTGTATTTTTGCGGTTGCCAATGAATAAGATACTTTCTTCATTAAATAGCTATTTTCTGAACAAACGGAAAATTTTTCTACATTTTCGCTTGAAGATATTGTACAATGCCTCAGGGTAAAAATGTGGGAAAGACAGGCAAGCATATACAAAACATGATTCTCTTTAAACGATTTCGAGAACGATTACTCCATGATGAAAATTTTTCATATGTATGCAGCACTCACTAGAAGAGGATTTCTGATAAGCGGAATAAAATTAGCATTCAGAGTTATATCTCGAACCTTATACTCAAGCACGGTAAACAGAGCAATGATGTGAATGATTTTATCGATACAACTAATTGTGAATGACAGAAGTTATATAAAATTATTTAACCACATTACCTAATTTCGCAAATGATGAACTATTAGAAATCTTATGTTAGACTTTCACAACTTCATCTTTAAAACGTCTACAACTGGCCTAAATCCAACAGCAAATTTCTTCTACTTAATTTCTACCTTGGTTCAGTTGTACATCTTTTAGCAATGAATCAGTTCACAATTAACAAAATTGGAAAACCAAAAAAGCCAAGTCGCAAGCATTAATATTAAGCAGTACTAAAACCAAGATGAACTAAATTTAAAATTATAAACTTAAAAATTTTCGGTAAGAGGAAACAACCATAAATTTGTACTCTGTGGCATAAATTTGTACTCTGCTAATTAACTATAACTGGATAGGAACTGAGAACCAAAAGTAAAAATTTGTTTTTCTGAAGAAATTAAGAGAGGTTTCTGGAAAGTCCAAATTGGAAATTGAATAGCACAATTTAGTTTTATTCATTCGTTTATAAAATTCAGTATGTCTAAAAATAAATTTGCATGTGAGTTCGTTAAAATATCAATTGCGACAAGACTATTTACAGAAACACTACAGATGCTGTTAATTTATTGACTGGAAACCATAAATATATGTTATGAGTCACCCAATGCTAACGGCATTGTGCGATACATCGCCTTCAGCGTTGACAAAAATGCGATGAATACCGTCACCACATAGAAAATTGATACCATGAAATTCAGACGTTCCTTCATCATTGCAATACGCACTTCACTAAAATAAGCAGGAATAGAAGTTGGAATGAATTACAAATTGATAAAAAATTGACTGTACTGTTCGCGCAAAAAATTTCGCTACCGCCACCTGTCATCAGAAGATTAGTACGAAAGATATGTCAGTGGTTATTTCTCGAAATCTCTTAGCACAGCCTAAAGTTTATTTCTTAAGCCTCCCTTAACCATTCCCTCATCTCTGGATCTATTCAGAAGGAAACAAACTAAAACCTTCCAATACCTGATAAATTCCGGGATGTCTGATTCTTTTTTGTACATACCAGTTAAAACGAGAAGTCTCTTCTCTTGAGGAGAAGGCGTAATGATCCTACCTGCAAATCAAAGGATTAAAGTAAATTCTGAATCCATAAATAAAATTGGATGATAGAGTATGAATGATGGAAGCAATAAGAAAAAATAGTACGACACCATTAAAATAATCTTAAGATTACATTTCGACATAGCTAGTCAGTTAGCTAAGCATAATATTTTGATGTGTAATTAGCCTAGGATGCAATGAGGAAAAATACCTGTCGGTGCATCTGGTTTGTAGGTTTTCGGACGATCAGCTCGGTGAGCCATGAACGCAGATGCTAACGCATATTTCTCAGGATTATTCGACTTAATAACATAATCATCATCAGTTTCATAATTCGTATTCAAATTTATTTAGCTTAACTTAAAAACTACCACGATTTCAAATACCAGAAACACAGTGTAACCAGTGTAAAATACTATTAAACTAGAAGAATCAACTGCTGAAAAGTCGGAATTACTAGATCATTCGAAATACGCATCATCTTAGAAATTACTTAGCTTAGAATATCGAATAAGTGAATCTTCTAAAAGATGTTATTTAAGCAAGTCAAAAAAAATACCGCCATCTGAGCCTTTTTTACTTCAAATAATTGTCTTTGAGAATATACTCGGCCAGGGGCAGGTGTGGCTGATGATCCATATCGTGCGCCACAGTGCCATGACCGAGGCATAATACGTTTTGGAAATTGAACGTAAGGCAACATTATCTGAAAAAAAAATTATGTCAGCGGTAATGAGATTATAAGAAGCCACAAGAAAGTCGTTTGTTATTGATACTTTCGCTCTTGTGATGTTACTCTAATCTATGTTTTAAGTATGAAGCAAAATGCTAATTAAGTGATTCTAAAAACGTATTAAGTTACTGTCATAATGTATGCAAGCTGTCCGGCAATTTTGAAATTAAAGTACACTAAATGGCATAAAAGTGACCTGAAATTCATTAATAAAAAGTATCTTGTGACATAAAAATAAACTGAGTGCTCTGGGAGATACAGACGTAATTATTCAGCTACAGTTGAGGTCTTCTGATATCCATGACGAGATTTTCCAGAAAATACACCTTAGATTAATCGTAGGCTACGAACACAAAACACTTGCAATATTTTTTAAGAAAGCACCCTTTCAGTAATCCAAAAACTTGCTCCCGAAGACACACACGACTTACAAGAAGATATAACACGACACTAATTAAATGAAGTCAAGAAATCGCTCTCGCGGCCTGTCAATGCCCGCTCCTAACGAAAACAGTCATCTCACGGTGACTTTACCCGAAGAAATACTCCTCATCCCTCCCACTGCGTAAGTATTTTCCATTCATTAATTAATTCACTTGTTTATTGTTATAGTTATAATGCTCGGAAGTTTTTTTTCTTTAAATATAAACTTTGTGTACTGTGCAGTCTTTGAAAATTTCAAATCAATAAAGTCAAAAAATTTTAAGAATTTTATTTTGAAAACTTTACATTCTAAAAATGTCAGATTTCAAATGCAAAAATTAGAAGCAATTGGAGTTAAATTATATAAAATATTGGATAGGAAACGTTCTTTTCTTGAAATAATAAGAACAGAAGTTACCGAGAGAATGAATTGCAAATAAATATGAATTAATTTTATCTGCACACTGCTTGTTGTTTGCAAAAAAATTCCAATTTTCTACTGCAAAAATAAATAAGAAGAAAACGAAAATGAAAAATCAATCCTAAATAAATGATAAAGTGATAAAACCTTAAATTTAAAAAAAGAAAAAAAAACGAAAAACAAGAAGGATTTTATGGTGTAAATTTATTAATTTCTGCTTCAAATGAATGATTTTTTACGAGAAAAAAAGGAAAAAACAAAAAATTAAACAGACAAATAGCTGGACAACATGCGCATATAAAATGATAATATGGTAATTTTTTTCCCTATTTTAACAACTTTGATAATTTATTATAAAAATTCAACAAGTAAATAAACAAAGTGAACGGATTAAATTTTCATTGCTTGTCACATTCGGTGATATGAATACAGATGCCCGATTTATCGCGGACATAATTATCTTTTGCTAAGCATTCACACCGCGGTGAACCACACTCCGCGGGGCAGTTAATGAATTGCTTTTGGCATGTCCCCTCACAACCACCGCAATATGTGAAACTTTCATTCGCGGGACATTTCACGTATTTGGGAGCTGAAAAGCAATTATAATCAATAATATAATCTAATTAAATCGAATTTTGTTTGTTGAGGAAGTAATTCGCATAAAAATTTCATTTCCGGAATATTTCATGTACATTTTATAGAGGAAGAATGAACAACTGCAGTAATCAGCAAAATCCTTCCAATTAAATGAATTTTATTTTCTTAAGAGAATGCAAAGTGATGGAACTTTTATTTCACTTATATTCAGCAATAAAAATATGGCTAATCGCAGTTCTAATTTATAATGTAATTAAATGAATTTTATTTGTTGGCCAAAAGATAAAAAAGTAACTTGAAGGGTAAAACATACAATTTTGGAATGTTTTATTTACAGCTAGCAAATGAAAAATAAGCGAAATTATGATGGTTGATATGATTTCAATTAAATAAGTTTTACTTTTTGTTGGGAAAAAATCATTCAAAAGATGGCAGATTTGCAATTTGCAAAAAAACTGACTTGATGACTGAAAAATTTAGTATTTCATAACCTAGTGATTGATATTTATGGATTTTTTTAAAAGCTTCTTCCACTTTTTCTTAATGTTATTATTCTTTTAAGAAAATGGAGATTGTTTTATTTGAGTTAGAATTTTCTAAGACTGCAATTGAAAAGATCATTGAAGCTTTTTCTAAAATCATAATTTCATCCAAGTTGAATGAATCTTCATTCATACAATTTGTATGTATAAAAGTGCTTTACTAACTGTGATTAATGTAATTAATGCAAGAACTAAGGTGTGAATTGGAATAATTGTGAGAAAGGAAGCAAAAAAAACGGAAGATAAATGAATTTTCTAATGCTTTCAAATGATTATCTTATGATATGGCTGATATCATAAGACAATCATTATATATCATAAGATATAGACTGATATTTAGATTCTTAAAACTTACGAAGGCAATCTTCCGGCTTTACACATGCACCAGACTTTTCTTCCAGTACATAGCCTAACTTACAAAAACATCCTTCTATACATCCAGAACATTCGGTTGCTTCTCTTTCACCACAAATTTCGCGGCAAGGATTACCGCATTTTCGATAGACTTCATTTTCACCACACACTTTTAATGCTGCAATTTTGTTAAAGGCTAAAAAGCATAAATTTGAAAAGAGACTCGACACAATACAATCGAAATATTAAGGACGGATTTGAAATTAAATTTGCTATGATTTCATCCATCCATTTTTTCTTTCTTGTCTTAAACATTTTCATAATTTGTGAGCTGAAAATAATTTCTTTCCATTACTAATCATTATTTTTCTCAACTCAACATTGTTTTATCGCGATATAATGTCTACCTTGACAATCACTTTCCGGAATACATCGGTCAATGTCTAGCACGTAACCATCCTTGCAAAAACAACCTGCCACGCATCTTTGCGTACAATCTTCCGGTATCCCATTACAGGTCTTCGGACATGCTGTTCCACATTCACGATATTCTTGGTTAGGCCCACAGAAATTGCTACGCTTTTCTAAATATTTTGATACAAAGAAATTGAAAAATGATATGATAGCAAATGATTTTCAAAATAGCCATATAGCATTTAAGCTGGAACATTTAATTCTTTTCCATAACTTCCAGTAATAACAGAAAGGAATTATAACTGTTTGAAATATTATCAAAAAGCCTATTCATGATTAGATTTACAGCTGATACCGCACTGTCCAAAATTATTTTAATGAAAAGAAGAGATCAATAATCATGTGAAATGTACCATCAGATAGTTTGGAAAGTACAATCTTTTATCAAAATTTGCCAGGTGACTGGAAGAAAAAAAAGCATAGAATATGAAAGTTTGATTTTAGCAACAACTTACTGAAACGACATAATTCCGGTAAAATGCAGCAACCATTTTTTGTCTCTCGTATAAAACCCTGTTTGCAAAAGCATCCTTCGACACATTCCTGACTACATATCATTGGTCCAATAAAATTGTCACAAGTTTCCTCACAAGAACTGCCACATTCATTGAATTCTTCCAGTACCGAACATTGTACTGATAATCGCAATAAAAAAAGAAAAAAGTGATTTGATAAAATAGCTTAAAATACTCGTCATAATTCTTCTTGATAGCTTACAATAAATGCATTTATTGCTGAATTAAAAACACTTTCTTTTTTGTTTTCTTGGACAGAAAATAGCGATATTTCAAATTTTTAGAATTGTTATTAGCTAAATTTTTTAATGCAAATTCATTGAAAATTTTTTTTTTTTTCTTGCTGAAATCATTGGAATATCAATATATAAAAAAATAAAAAGTAAAGAAAAAGATAAAAAAGTAATTGAAAAGTTGTAAATAGAAAATCAAATTTTTAAATTATAATGTTATTCAATCAAGAAAGAGATTGACGAAAAAAAAACNAAAGTAAAGAAAAAGATAAAAAAGTAATTGAAAAGTTGTAAATAGAAAATCAAAATTTTAAATTATAATGTTATTCAATCAAGAAAGAGATTGACGAAAAAAAAACAAGACTAAGAAAATGAGACTGACAATTAAGTACTGGACATTCTTCTTTTGGAATACAAGTTCCATTTGGTGCACGACGAAATCCAAGAAATGCAGGACATTCACATCCCGGTTTAAAACAAACGTTTTGGCATGATTTCTAGAAAATTAAAAAAAAAAAAAAAACTAAATTGGAAATTTTCTAAACAAAAATTGGGAAAAAAAAGGAAATGGAAGAGATAATGAAAAATTTAAAAAACCAAAAAAGAAAATCTGTCAATAAGCTAATTAAATGTAAAAAGAAAAGGATAATTTCAGTAGTAATAACTCCCAATAGCCAGAAAATTTCAAGATGAATAAATTACATATTTCTTAACGTTTGCAAAATTTCACATGAAAATTTAATATTCATGGTTTTTTTATGTTTTATGGAATATTCATTGATATGATATGATAAGTAGTCATAAATGAACAAACAAGATCATCTTGACCACATTTCAATTCGCAACCGGTACAATTAGTCCACATTTCATTTCCAGAGCAACTTTTTTCGGCAGTATCATTTTGCTTCAATGCTACAGTATCTGCTTGGTGATTATTTAAAAACACTGTAGTCTTCGGTATTACCGTAGTTTGATTAAGTTCTACTCTCATTTCATTCTTTGGTAACACTGTTATTTGACTATATGCCAAAGGTAGTATCTGTAAGTAAGTTATCAAATATCACGATGCCCATGTAGGAAAGACAATATTCGATAATTCCACATTAAATTAATTTGATAATTTGTCAATTAAATGGACCAATTTTTAATTAGTTTGTTTGTGGCTATGCATAATTTGATTCAGAATTACGAGAAAAGCAGTTTTCCATTCCACTTGTAATATCCCAATGTTATTGTCATGCTACTGACATGCATATTTGATTCCAAGACAAACTTTTCCAAATACTGATTGAATTTGATTCTTATCCAGTTTTTAAAATATTCAAAACAAAATAGAAAAAAATGCACAAATTAAATGAAATCTTAATTAACTCACAGCATAGTCGCCAAAAATGATGCATGCAGTGATAAGTAGTCGGAAAGCACTGATCTCTGAGACCATCAGTGATATCAATTGTAATTTCAGGCTGAAACAAAAGTGACCAATGGTTTATTACAAAAATTATTAATATTAATATTGAGAAACAATATTACAAGATCCGCTATTATTAACAATATTAATGTTAAATGATCTAGTATTGCTGCTCGTACTGATAGTATGAAGCCCAGCATTGTTGGCATGATACTATCAGACTTCATATCATTAATAATACTGATATCTCCGACTCTATATTATTGTTACTATCAATATTATTGATATGGATTTTTTTTTTTTTTTGCTAAAACTATGTCATGTCAAATTTGAATGGGAAAATAGTGTAGAAAAAATATGCAATAATATTAGTTGCACTTGTTGTTCCTTTTACTACCGTTAATCACAATCATTGATAAGAAAAGACTTGAGTGAATCGACAATAAGTGTGACATGATTCGATCACTTCTAACATTATCAACGTCTACTCACAATATTTGGACATCTCAATGCATAGATATTAAATTTCTCATGCGGAAAAGAGTGAATTACAAAAAAAAAAAAATCATAATTGAGATGAAATTTAAAATTCAATTGACCCATTAGATTATTGCAAAAAAAGTTTGAAATTTAAAATGCTACTGTATCATTAAATTGGACAAAACTGGAATATACTAGAGTGAAATTTGTTCAAATAATTCCTGTTTGTATTAAGTCCAAAATGAAACTTATCACTGATGTCGAGAAAGAATGCACCAAATTGGGACATTTATCAATCATCTTCATATGCCCCAATTTCCATTTCTATGGCAATTTTAATTAATAACTTAGCCCGCACAATATTCAATCCTCTCTTTACTAATTTCAAATTCCAATTTGCATCAATTTATTTGCTGTTCAGTTACCAAAAATTCATTACATAAAATTGAAAATATATTAATGAATATTTTTTATTTTTTGGATACAGTTCAGAAGTTGGTTTTCAAAAAAAAACAATTTGAATTTCAACTTGTTCTTATCTTAAGATAAGTTTCAGTTGGGAACTTCCAAAACTTTAATTAATAAGAGAAATGGAGAAACAGGAAGAAGGCAGGAAGAGATATGGGAGCATTGACAAGCTTGAAAATCCGAATTTTTTCTTTTAAATCAAACCAAAATTTCAGATATTGAAAATCTACCGAAAAAAAAAATATGTATGAAATTTCGACAATTAAGCAGAAGCCAATTTTTCTTTCGGACTTATTAATTACAAATTTAAATTACACACACAAAAAAAAGGATCAAAGCGAAATAATTCTGTGAATCAAGAGGCGTAAATATGTCATAAAATAGCAACTTTAGACAAATGAATCCATAATAAGGAATGACTAACTATAATCATTAAAATTTATAAGTTAGGGTAAAAAAAAGTGAGAAATTTTGTTTCAGTAAAACTGCAAATTGAGAAAAAAGACTAAAAAAAAAAAAATGAAAGGCATCAAGGTTATGCTGAAGTTCATAAAATTCCGGAAGCCAAAAAAAAGTGCTAATATTTAGGAACTTGAAGATTTCGAGTGAATAAAAAAAGAATTTTTTTGAAGACAAAATACAATTTCTTGAATTTCATTTCCTATCAATCGATTGATCTTAAATAAATTTGTAACAAATGATCGAACTTGATAAATGTCAAAATTCTTTGTAATAAGTGTGATAAAAAAAAAAAAAAACAAAAGAAGGTTGCAACATTGAATTTAGCAATTACTTTCGTTGGAACCTTTACGAAACATCTGTAATAACGAAATGATAAAAAACATTAATGCTAGTTGCTAAAATCCATCGAATTTTAGCATGGATTTTTACTTCATTGCTTCTATTGCTACTGTTTGTTTATTGACACTCTTACTGGAATTAACACTAGCATTAATTAATGCAGACAACTATACTAATTAATGCCATTATTGATGGCACTCCTAATTCAATCACTCATCTCAGTTTCAATGAATCTGCCGAAGAAATTCTACTCCCTGGCATCTATACAGATAAATGTCCTCTACCTGTATGTGTGCATATAACAGGGGTTAATTAAGGTGAACAAACTTTACTTTATCTAAACCAACTAATTGATTAATTATATGGATGATAACTGATTTTATTGGTGATTTTCTGCTACCGATCTGTATAGAATACACGGTAGAAATGAAGTCAGTTGTCAACGCAAGAACATTATCACTTGCCGGAACCTGATGACCGGTTGTCATTCAAAAGTGGCGACAGCTAACTATAGCACCGAGACTTTCCAAGCAAGCGAGACAAATTCAAATTAGCGGTTTGAACGGAATGAAATGAGATGTGGTTTGCAGGAGGCACCGTTCTCGATGTCACCGTGCTCATACAGGGTATCGGTAATTTGTCTACGGTATGGTGTTGTGGCATTGTTACGGTGCTACAGGTTGTCAATTCTTGATTCTTTTCATCAGTCTGTTCAGGTATTAGTGATATGAGTGACAGTGGACTAATTTGTAAGCAGCAGGAACTCTCTGCAGGACCCTCCATCCACTGCAGGTGGATGTCGAGAGGTGCTGTGATGTGAGAAGCGGTTAATAAGCCGATCTTCTCACCAGTGTTGAAGGTGCAGAGTTCTGTTGCATTGCAGTCTGTCCAGAAGTGCCTCTAGTTCCCCAGGTTCTGTCTGAGGTTCTTTCGGAGTATTTAGTTCCGTCTGTTCTACTCACGTAATTTGTCGTCTTTGCTATTCTCCATCGCTGATTGTCAGTGTTGCTGTGTAACTGTATGCTAAATGTCGTAATTCTTTGTTTATAGCAATTGGGAAGACGTAAGTCTTCACTTAAAGCGTCAATTCAGGATGAGTAAATTTACGCCATGATATGATCGGTGATGCTACGTAAAGGTTGCATTAATAATCAGCACTGATAATAAAGTCGGAACTGTATTACATGGCATTTTTATTGTTTATTTTCTCTTGGGTCAGCAATATTTTTAAATAGTATGCCAAAAAAAAGCGTAACTTGGATGTTTGCGTCATATTTTGCGTCTGTCAGGAGGATTTAGACAATCAGGGATTAAAAAAAAAAAAACAAATTAGAATAGTGATAATTGTGATACTTTGATGGCAGCAATAACAGTGACAAAGTGACAAACTGGCCATACAAATTACAATAAATGTTAGTCAGTTTAGTACTTATCTCCTGGCCATTAGTTCTGTTACATAATCTTCGGTAATGACAGAGCGGAATGACTTTCACTTTCAATTTCAAATTTCAGTTTCTTTAATTTTTTAGTTTAGTTTTGTTTTTTTCTTCAGTTTTGTTTTACATTTTCTTACTATGCATCTGTTTGAGAATGTTGCTTGTACGTGCATCTAGACTACCACCAATAAGGTTACTTGAATTTAATTAATGAGCGCTATCTATTACTTCTATTTTTATTTTTGTTTTCGCTTTCAAATTTCAGATTCTCTTCAAATCTGAGTTTATTTCTTTTTCTATTTGAGGTAATTCTTTTGTCGTAAATTAAGCCAGTTTGCATACCGGCTGAAACAAGTAAGGAACGTTCGTTATAAGGTCTCGTAGAGTTTGTTTTACATAGAGTGGAACTTCAGAAGTTCAAAGGATATAGGAATTTTTGTTGATATTTTTACGAACACTTCCTGTTAATTATTGGATTATGTAGAGTTCGTATTCAAATACCTGGAAAAATATTGATTAAAAAAATTTATTTACAGGCACTGAATGGATGGTGCTTCGGATGGTTTGCAGTATACCGATAAATTTTTTTGGCATCAACGTAACATTGATTTAATTGGAAATGGGGCATTTGGGAAGGTAAATTTTGAAGTTAATTTAGAGATGAAGCAAATGAATATTAAGTAGACATTATAAATATATGACACTGGTCAGAGATACGTATGCTATTTCTGAACTAGAGTTTTCTGAAATTAATTTATGATAAATTTGAATTACTCGCTGCATTCGTTATTTGTTGGAACAGTTAATGCCATTAATGTAGGTTCACAAGGGTCGAAATCGAGAAACAGGTGAATTCGTAGCGATTAAAACATGTGATAAATTTAACGATCAGCAACATGACCGTGAAATTGAAATTTTACGGCAAATGGATTCGCCATATGTCGTCAGATTTGTCGCTTCTGAAACAATTAGTTGTACGGTAGATTTTATCTGTAATTTACAGCGCTTCATTAAAATCAGCTTATGAGATAGTTCGATGTTAAGTAAAGTAAATAGTAAGAGACTTTTCGATCATCTTTTCGCTTAACAAATGAAGAAAATGTGATGGTATTTTTTTCTTTCTTTTTACTGAGGGAAAGTGAAAAAACGGTAGTTAAGCATTAAAAAATTTCTTTTTTCCTATTCGATATTGGATTAATCCTTAGCAAATTTTATAAAATTTAAAATTTTTCGTATTAGAATGAGCCTCAACAACAAAAAGTGCTAGTCATGGAATTGGCTGATGGTAGTGTGCGGGATGAATTGAAGAGATTGGAAAATATGTTTGGGTTGCCGTATCGAATTCTCTTGCAGCTGATCGATCATCTTGGTGCTTTTTTTACATAATTGCTTTATTTTTATTTCACTTGGTTCGTTTTTTTGTATCTGTCAGACCTCATTTCAATGCATTTCCTTCAGCCACTTCATTTTACTGAAAATTTATGCGCTGCTTTATTTTGATTTACATTACCTTACCTTGCAAACTTTAGTTTACCTTATTTTTACTTTATCTTTCGTTACTTCAATATGTTGTGTTTGTCTCTTTCCGTTTACTTCATGGATTATTTCATATTTCTTCAAGTGAAATTTATTCAAATTATGTGTATCCCAAGTTTTTGCAATATCTTTTTAACCGTTCACTTTAAAGTTTAACTTAAAGTCAAGTATGACTTGGCGTTTTTTGCTTCTTTTCAGAGAAAGGATTATCCTATTTGAATTCACTGAAGATTGCACATCGTGATGTAAAACCGGAAAACGTGTTAATTTTCAATAAGTCTGGCGGGTATTCTTTCAGAAAAACCAAACTTCGTTTGAAATTAACTTTACATTCATTTATCAATATCTGGCCTATTCGGTTTGTGATGTTAAAATTCCTCCCTTTTTTTAGGTTGACCTTTAAATTATGTGATTTTGGTGGTTCGAGACTTCTCACCGATAACTTTCAACCATTGCATTCTATTTGTGGCACACCAGGATATCTCGTAGGTTACTTTCAGCCTTTTACTTTTTTATTTCATGTGCAGCAATTGCATAAAATATATTTTATAGCGCTTTTTTAAGAGATATAAATGATTCATTTATATTTCCTCAACTTTAGATGCATATAAATATCTGTATATATCTGGAGACTTGGAGACTTTTTGCCTCAACTTTTCACTTTAATTTATTCATTAGTCTTACTCATTACAAGTATTTATGTTGTCTAGTGGAATTTTGTTTAAAAAAAAGACCATATAAGGCAGTTATTTCTTTTTTATTTAATCAATACTTTACATGAGCTGAAGTCTGGCATCTTGAGATAATATTTGGTTTAGTTCGAACATTTTAATGTCATTGATGAAGCTAAGTGCTTTATTTTTATTATTACTCGATTTCATTTTTCTTTTGCAGAATGAGTATTCAACAGCCAATTTAGCTCGTAAAACAACAGCTTTATCTTATACAAAGGATGAATGTGATTTATGGTCAGTGGGTTGTACGTTATTCGAGTGTGCAACGGGTGTTTTACCCTTTGTCCCATTGAAAGGTATGCTTTTATTGCACTGCATCGCATTTAAACTAAATTATTTAACAGTGCTGTTTGATTTAGATTGAATTTTTTAGTTAGGTTTATTCTTCAAGTTTATAATATACCTACTTTGACCATGATCGTCAGTGTAATTAATCATAATCGTGACTACAATTATCTCATGTAAAGTACCCATTAAAACAAGTTTTAATACGGCTGGGATTCATTATTAAAAGCCGCTCCTAATTACAAAATTTAAAGGATTGACAACTTAGGGCCGGCAGATACGGTTGGGATGTACAATATGATGACTAATCGACCATCAGATGCTATATTTGGACGGGCAAACGATACGGGTCAGTTTTTATGGCAGAAAGATTTTCCGAATGGACGTTGTTTATACCCTAAGTAAGTTGACCTTCTCACACAACCTTCAGATTTTTGCCTTTGGAAAACGTTGGGATTTTGTGAAGAAAGTAAAAAACATTTGATTTTTGCTTCACAAATAAGTATGTTAAACTTGGTACAGGTAAGAAATGGTATTTTTTTTTTCTAAATGGTAAAATATTATATTTGATAACTATCTTCTTCAGGAGTTTTCGTCGAATTCTTTGTGAATTTATTCGACATCTTTTCGATAGACGTGAAGCAACTCGTCTCACGTTCACCAAGTTTTCTGAAATGTGTAAAGAACTGTTAAATCTGAAACGAATACGTGTTTTCAAGATGAACATGATGTGCTTAGAGGAGTACTTCGATACTTCAACTGCTGATCATTTTGAGAGGTACAGTTTTTTAAAGGTCAGCAAACTACCTAACTTCCGAAATTTTGCGTGTTTGTAAACTTTTATTGTGTCAAAAAATATTTCTTTTTTATCTTCTTTTTCCACCTTTCAGATCTTATTTTGATGTATACGCGAAGACTGATATGCCAGCGCATGATGTGATTTGTCTCTTAACACTGCCAGCTGGTTCGGCGGTTATGTTTAAAGCACCTCCTGTTCCTACAAGCGTGGTCGATCGTTCTTCTCATATTATCATTATGGGACTACGGAATAATGAAAGTTATGTTTTACCGATGAAATTACCAGAACTTATTGGTGAGATACCTCTCTTCTCTTCTCCTCTATTTCTTGATCATTTTAGCATACATCTGGTGTGATGTAATGTAGCATGAATATATATCTTCGAAGTTTGAGCTCGTTACAGCTCATTTCAATCTCAGCCTACATATTTACATGCATTCTTCCGACTCGTGTTTAACATACATTTACTTAACATGGTTCTCGCATTTCAGGTTACTTACCATCTTTTCTCATACCTATCGTCTTACATAATAACTGGTAGATTATTATGAATAAGAAAAAATAAAGTAGCTTTTGCTCACTACGTGTTTATTCCGTGTTTTTTGTTGCAGCATGTCGAAAATGTTACAGTAAATCATTCGTACAACGGCATTGTTTTTTCCGATTTCGGTATAAGAGAATGATAAGTAATTCGGATGTATGATCGAGTAAAATTTTCTGTATTTCCAGTGCATTTCAGTGCAGTCACCGTTTCCTCAATGTAATCGTGATCCAACTTTGCACGAAATGAAACTTGTTGCTGCAGATACGTTAAGCGTGGAACGACAAACTTATGAATTGCAAGATGCAATACCGGATATTATTCAGATTTTGCATGTAGTCCGCGTAAAACTATTGAGGGAAACTCAAATCCTAACGCATGATTACGATTATGCAAATCGTTTAGCAAAGCAATTACGTTTACTCTCAAAAGCAATTGCGCTGAATAAGGAAACAACTGAGGAACGTCAGGCAGTTGAAAATAATGCTCAGTCGGTTGTACGAGAACTAAATTTTATCGGGGGTATGTTAATTTCTGGTCTAATCCAATTTGATGCATGTACCAATGATATATTTTGGATAAGAATATATGACAAATATTATTTTTTGTTGACCATGATTGGGAACCGACTGAACCACTTGTCTAACATAACTAGTGCTTATCCTTGTCACACAAGATCAGCCATCAACTATTTCATACTGGTGGTCAGTAACAAATTATAAGTACAATAATTGTCGGTGTTAGATGTTATTTCATAAAATGAAGAATATTAATGCTGGAAACCACGACCAGTTAATTTCATGCATATATAATGTTATTATTTCAATAATGATACTAAAAAGATATTGACAAATATTACTGGCGCATTTGGAAAACAGACTTTATAGTCACTTCAGTCCTGCTCAAGGTTTTGCAGAGTCAGTAAAATGGATGTGTGATATGTTGCAGCAAATTGGTACGCATTTTGCTGCTGTTGAGTCGAAACACATTGCGAGAGAACCATCATTGAAAGCTGAACTTGAAGCAGTTGTGGTATGTTTATTGTTCTAAGATAATTATTTGATGCAATAGTTTGTCTAAGAATAAGGTTGCAGTATGTTTCCCCAAATACCTGTGTCATGCATTAATTAAGAGTTGATCGGACACATATTTATTATGTTTTTGAGGGGAAGTTTGCTCTTATATGTCTTGTTATCATGTGCTAGCTTAAGAATATATACGATTACTTTTTATTTTATTCCCCAAATAAAAGCGTGATTCAAGTCTCACTTTTTTGCTTTCAGAAGTTGAGAACTTGTTCACCTTGTAACCGTGCTCCAGAAAATATTTTATTAATGGAAACCGATAGGTAACTTTCCTCTTTCTATGATTTTTTCTTAAATTGAAACTGCTGTTATAAACCAAGTTATTCCCTAACTTTTTGCATATAAATTTTAGAATTGTTGAACAATTCGGTAACCATTTTTGTCCATTGTTGTCATTAAAGTATATAATCATCTGTTTGCGTTTTCCTAATATCTTTAATAACTGCTTTCTTTGTTTCATTGCTAACATTTGGTATGTATGAGATTGTGAAGTTTTTGTTTCCTAGAAAGAAATTTCAGAAAAACATTCTCTTACCAGTGATCCTCATTGTATGAAGAAGAAGAGGAAAGAAATATTTTTCGACCAACTCCATTATTTATTTTAATGGTTTAATAAGCAAAATACTCTACATTTCAGGAAATATCTGTTTAATTCGTATGAAAAGGCAATAAAGAATTATGATGTAAAGTTAAAACAACTTCATGGTCTCTTCATGAAGCCTTTAGAAATGATAACCAGGTAAGCTTTTCTTTTCCTAATCAGTTTAACTAAATAATTTTTATGATTCTAAAATCTAGCCAAAAATTAAGCATTTCTTGTATTTGGGGCTTACAGATTCAGGTTCTTCAAAACTGGTTTACTTTTTATCAAATGTTGATATGCATGTAAAGTTACATATATGTTCCCTGTGATGATTTGATTAAAAAAATCATTTAGGGTGATTGTTGAAATTAAACAATCATCCCTAAATGAGGGTGATTGTTGAAATTAAAAAATAGTACTTTGGTTCNTGATGATTTGATGTAGAAAAATCATTTAGGGTGATTGTTGAAATTAAACAATCACCCCTAAATGAGGGTGATTGTTGAAATTAAAAAATAGTACTTTGGTTTTTCTTTTCTTTTTCAGGGATATGTTTGATTTATCTCACAAGCTTTTTAAAACGAAGAGGCAACTCGATGAAACTCTTCAATTGATTTCTATCACAGAGCAAACCAACGAGGTAATCACTTATTATTTATAAAGTTACTTGTAAAAGAAGGATTCATCCTCTTCGAGATTCTTGATGAACAAATTGGATTACTGCTAGAAAAAGCCGTGAAACTTTTCAGAAGTTTCTATGGAAATTATGAGAAATTCGGTGTTTCCTTCATAATATGTTATCATTAGTACTGGAAATAGAGAATGAAACTGGAGTCATTGTTGGAATGTTTTTCCTTTCTTGGGACTTCATTTTAAATTCAATTTTAGTGCCGTCTGGAAGCAGCGGAAATAACAAAGAATTCAAACAGCACTGTGTCGAAATCAGTGCTTAATCCTGAACTTTCATCTCTGTACGATTTTTTCTTCAAATATTAGTATTTCATCCACTCTACTCAAAATATACTCATTTTTATCCCAAAACAGCAGTGTGACCTAAAATTTCGAAATTATATTTTGATCCATAAGGTCTACGCCAAAATAGGTTTAGTATCGTATTAGCAATTGTTGATTTGAACGTGACACGTCAGCTCTTATATAATTTTAGATTCAAAGAAATAGAGCTCCATGCAAAGCAGCAGAAAACCAATGCAACAGTTTCATTGGCTTCAACGAAAGAGTGGCTTCGCAGGCTGGAAACATAAGGAAAATCTGTGTTTCATGAATAATGAATGACTGAATATAAACATTCGTTGCATCTTGTTAAAATGCTTTTCCTGTGAATAGTTTCCAAAGTGGAAAGGATTTAATGTGTTTTGATTTCGAAGTTTTTATGAAGTCCCGTTGGAAAATCTTTTTTTTTTGATATCGTGTTGATATATTTAGTTTAGTAGTTTTAATAAGTTGTACCGGTAATACTTTGCAAACCTTACGAATCACATGCACAGCTTACTTTTATTATTTAAAAGGGAAGCACAAGCTGAACTTGCGGTATTACTATTTAAATTAGTTGTGATAAGAAATTGACTGGTACGAACTTGCTAATACCGTTACAAATATTTTGATTGAAATTTTTCAGCTTATGCAATTCTTGTTTCTGTCAAATGATTATCGGCGGTGTTTCGCCATAAAATTTCACAGTGATATTTAGTCAAGCTCTGGATGAAATTGTAAAATATAAAGAGCATATCTTCGGTCCAAAACTTACAAAAAGGAAAAACTTTCAGTCAATTCGTTACTTAGAGAATTAGCCGGAAAGTAATTGTATAATGCTAGATGATTCGTCACCTTATCAAATAGATATATATCTTTGCTTCCTTTTTTTTTGTTATATCTATAAACTATTAATGTTGTAAAACTCGTTTCTGAGAAGAAGTAGTAATTTAAGGAATTTACCAATATCAAATAATCCATAATTCAAACTTATTAGGATGTCTTTCGACTTCATTTGTTGATTAATTAGTGGTATGTATGACATGGCACTTAAATGCACTTTTCTTGATATTTATGTGTGTTATTTAATTTTTGCTAAAAAGTAACTTTGTCAGTAGAACAGGTAACTGTTTCATTGCCCCAGGCCATTCTCGCATAATTGTCCCTGCTCAAACATTAAATATATTGAGGATTTTATTTTGGAAAACGAAGATATATATGGGAAACAAAGGAGAAGAATTAAGGCTCCTCAACTTCATTTGGATCATAATAGGTGAAATTTGCAGGCTTCACTAACTATTCCAAATCAAACGATGTGAGAATGATTTAGACTAAAGTTCATCGACCCATACATGCTTAACAAATAAGTAGTATAGGTGTTTACTGATCTGAAAGTTTTGTATTTCTCGTATTATTTCTGTATCTAAAGAGAGAAAGGCATTAATAGTGTGCATCATTCAGACTAAAACGAAACGAAAATCGATTTATAATCAACTGTCAGTCTTTTACATATCACTAGTCATTTTCTGCAACAGAGCCATTTTCAAACCTTATTAGAAAAGCAAGCGGAGAAATGGGCAATGTTTATTTGCAAGCTCAAGGATTTTAGACAAAAAAAGAGCAAGCCAGATTGGACGAGGTGGCCTAACAGCTCATAAATTATTTTCTACAGTCGATTCTCCTAGCATACCAGATGTTTCTGTGTCAAATGAATAAGTTTTTCGGACTAGTTTCAATTGCAATACTCACAGATTCATAAATCACCATGGAAGATTTATTCCAAATAATGAGTGCTGTCTTGAAACTGGAACAGTACTGTACTCGAATATTTCTGTCTTAATAGCACTCCATCGCTGAGGTGGCCAAATGACATGCGTAGCTCGGGCTGTTAACAATCCTCTACAGACCTGCAATGCTTGCAATTTAAGTTACTAAGTGAGGTTGAAGCTTTGCAATTTTCTCTAGAGAAGAGAAAGGAAATGAAGTAAATGGAAGGAAATCATAAAATCATGTGGCTCATTTGACTTTCCGACTTGAACGTTTGTTAAAGTAACAATTTCAGGAAGGAACTGCCTAGGAAAAACGAATAAAACTTGCGGGGCCATATAATCTACTGTCGTAATAATTATTTGGGTTATCTGATTCCATCCAGTAGCAACCAGTTGGCACCTCAATGTAGCTTGGTCCTCGTTTTGGTCTATAACAAAGAAGTCCTGAAGGAAATTAAAATTCTTTTAAAAGAAATCTTACCAAGCGGTGGAATACACATTTACATTTTCCTTTAGCTAGCATCTCGTTGTTAAGATGTTAAATATGAAATAATCACGGTATAAGGTGATGTTGAATCTAAAATATATGATCTAAGGTGAGTAAATTTCAACGGGTCGTAGGATCTGATAATGAATTTCAAATATGATACTTTATTATGTCACCATCCACTGCGGTAACACGCTTGATATGACGTTTATCTGGATCATTTGGAGGTCTGCAAAATATCATTTCGTTAACAAAGAAAAAGGAGTAGGAGATCTTGTACAGAAATGTGTAAACTTAAAAGTATTCTATCGAGTAATGCAAAATGAAGGGATAAATGAACAGGATGGAGTTTTTTGCTGCAAAGAGACTTTAATTAATAAAGAAACATGTAAAAAAAGCATACATAAAGGTATAAATCTGTCCGATTTTCGGAGTATGCAAGCCAAAACGTGATAACCAGACAATATCACGTTCCCACCATTTTTCACTACTACCATGTAATGTAGGCTAAATAGTAATGATGAAAAATGTGAGACAAATCAAACTTTTCCCCAAAACAATCAAAGCTACAGAACGCCAAAGAGTACTAAGAAGGAGGTAACAAAACTATAGACAATATGATTCTGTTCCAGTACAAAAAAATTCAATACTGCATATGTATTTCCTTTTCTCTTGTGTAAGGTTATCTTTGAATTTTATTAAAGCATAACTTGAAAGAAAACTTCAATTCTTTCATTTTTTGTTCTATTCTATTACATTAACCTTCATCCTGTCTAGAACTTGTTAGATAAAATTGCTTTTACATTATCGGTTGGAGTTTCTCGGCGTTTAATATTTCCTGGCTTCAACTTTTTTACTCATTTATCTACGACTCATTTTGGTACTGGACAAAACATATTTTCTTGTATGTAAAAGAATTTCATCTTGCAAATCTTATTTTATAAACTATAAAGCATAACATATTTAGTAACTCAGGAACTGCAAAATGAGCGATTAATTACTTCTTCGGAAATAATTACTGAGAACTTCACATCTTCCACTATCGCATTATTATTAAGTCCTGTTCCATTATTAGTGGCTAATAAATAATGAAATTTTGTTGGCCCGAAAAACCGGCAAATAAAGAAGTAACCTCCATGGATGAGCCTGTAATACTAGCCGGATAACCAATGACATCAACAAATACAACCGGTACGGAAATAATTCCAATTGATTTTCCTAATCGAATCAAAAAGTCCATTATGATACGGGTGGAACGTGGCTCACTACTACATCCTTCACTTTTTCCACGTTGAATTGCACGACGGACATATTTACACGTCGATGTCAATTTCATTAGTCTCAAATATACGGCCTGAAATAATTTTTAGCCAACAGAACATAAATTATGCTAATTCACCACTTAACTTAGCAGTGTGAAAAAGTGATTAATCAACCACTTTACTGGATGACTACTGAAATTCGCACATCTCCCATGTCACTAAGAAGGGATTTCCTGTGTTCTACATGCCTCTATTGAATATTACCAACGTAACACCGAGAAGATGAACAGCCCGCCGGAAAATAGATAATAAAGCAATGTGCCGGTTTGGTGACATGACAGATCCTAATCCCGAAGCCACATCATCTGTGTAACGGGATCCACAATACCACCAATATTACGTGGAAGACCGCAATCCCAAGAAGTGGAATAAATAGGTGGAGAAAGTCGGCGGCAGCAGACGGGAGAGATCGAGAATTAACGGACTTCCAAAATACTAACAAAACAGGTGAAGATCACTGGACATTAGCAAAAATTCAACACAAAAAGTTTACTAATTAAAAGAAACTCCATTTTGCAGAGCAAAGGCCAACTATTCCTTTTGTTTATGTTTCTTTACACTTCCGCTATGAATTTGCAAGATTTTATCCATAAATTTCATTAAATTATGGTAATTAAAGTTACAGTTGACAATAAATTATAGATATGAATGCATCACAAAGTTGAATTATAGGGTATATGTAAAGAGGGAAAAAAGAATGAAAACAATTGATAAATGCATCCTTCATCATATGAATTAAAAGGAGATTTTCAATAACATATTCCCTGGCGAGATATTCAAATCGTCCGTTCCGGTTGAAATTTACAGCTCTCTAAAAGAAATTCAATTTTAAACTGTCCTTAATTAATGTAACCGTTTTCTGTTTTTTGGATAGTGTTTAGAACAGTCAAGACTAAATAATCAGTCTTGGCTTGTAAAGTGAATTATTCAGTCAAGAATCTACTACTAAGGAAGAAACTCTGAAAATTTTCGGAATTAGAAACTGTTTCAAGTTGATTTTATGAAAAACCGAAAAAGATTATGAAAAAGTTGGCTAAACTGTTTAAAAATTTAAAAATAATCTTTCAAAAAAAAAAAACTTACTCTGACTGAATAAAACCATTCGTATAAACCCTGAGCATAAATTCTGCTTCCTCATTTGGTTCGAATGTTGATGGTACGATTACATAATTCCCTGGCGGAATGCGAAATCGACCTGTTACCTGCATGAAGTAAAGAAAATTATACCTTCTTCTGAAGGGGATTAAAAACCCAAGTCTGAAATGATATAACCGATGATTTTTGTGTGTAATGTCATCTCAAAACACAATATTATTTAAATAAATGAAAAGGAAAACAGAATTAAGTGCTAAATCACTTCTCGCAGATTAATAAATGCAGCACTCCTGGCGCATGATTTGTGTTGTTGGAAATAGCCCCTTGTCAAGCGTCCATTTAAGTTTCCAGTCTGAAAAAAATAAGAAAATAGAAAGCTAGCGTTTAATAAAATTAACCAAAGTTGTTGGAGCATGATGGAAACCAACTAAAGCTGAATAAAGTCTAATAAAAGATAGCAAAATTCTTTCACATCTGGTGAGGAAAGTTGATGAAGGATCTATCTGTAGCCAAATCTTTCGATCACTACATACCAGCATAATCGCAAAAAAAAAAGCCATAAATACATTTTTGAAACATAGATTAAAATGGGAACTATTAAACTAAAAGTAAATCTAATAATTACAATACTTTTTATATTTTTCTTTTCATATTTAGACTTTATAAAACTGATTAAGGAAATGTTCTTCAGAAAACAATACGAAATTTTTTGAAAACTTAAAAGTTCTTTTTTTCGAAATTAACTCATTGCCCCAAATGTAAATTAGTTCCTAAGAAATTTAGAAATGTGAGACTTCCATCTTATTGCACTTTAGTACTCTTTTATTTCACGGTTAAAATTTACAAATTTCAGTCCTCGTGGGCAGTTGAAACTTCGGCATTACAACATAAACTTTTACAGCACAGTGGAAAAAAAAAAAGATCTTACATCATAAACGGCGAATCCTATAGGTAAATTCTCAACACCCATATGCTTTAATTCACGCCGATACTTTTGTAACACGGCAATTATTACCGTACATAAATTGTCATCATCATATGGATCCGAATCAGTCACTTGGATATGATACTGCGGATTCATCGGGAATGTTTCTAAATAATACGTGTCTGTTTTCTTTCTTTTTGGTTTTATTAAGAATTGAAAGTAAAAAACAAGATATTAAATGTTAAAAAAAAAAAAAAAAAATGAACGGACACAAATATAAGCAGTTGTTCGTTTCATTCCAACAAGCAGTACTGATAGATAGACTGAATATAGCTCTGCTTAATATTTTTAAAGAAAAAGTATAAAATGGTAATATACCAAATATGCTCAAAAATAGATAAGCAATTTGATCGATGACATTACTATTTTGTGAAATTTAGGCACCGTTCTTGCATATAAATGAACAAAGTTTTACAAAATATTTGAAAAAGAAAAAGAAATATTTAGTGATAAAAAATACGCACGGATATAGTTTCGGCAACCACCGGCTGTTTCATTTGCAATCCAAGCACCATTATGGGTATATGTTGCCCAGCCATTTTGTGATCCTTGGACACCAGTCATCTGGTAAACCTATAAAAAGCATGAATATTTACTGTTTGAAAATATGTTTGAAATTTTCTAAGGAATGTTGAAATGTGCGAAACTTTCTAATTACAACAATTATAACATTTTAAAGAAAAGCATACTTCATTCATGACTTCTGGACCCAAATTACATATTTCCATTTTCTCGAAATAACGTAAGAAATCATTAAATGCCATCCTAAAAAAGGAATTATTTGAGCAGTATCAGAAAGCACGCAAAACTATCAGGAATATAATTTTGTGTAAACTGTAACTCGTTGTTGCGATATTGCAAATATTTTAAAAAATAGTAATATTAATTTTGCTTACTAGGAAGGAAATAAACAATCTTGCTGATTATATATATATATATATATAATTATTATATATATATAATATATTATATATATATATATATATAATCGAATTCAGTTAAATTAATTTGAACTTCATAACTCTGTTCCCTCTGATTAAGAATCCGCAAGACTAATTATTGAATGTATTGGAATTTCGGAAGTCTTTAACTTATAGTGAACAAGAGTTTAGTATAAATTTTGATTTTGCTTGTGATTATTTGTAACTGACAAAAGAAAACAAAACAAACCAAAATTCTCCATCGTGAGCAAAAACTAAACCCATCTCCTCACGTTGCTGCTTTGAAATATATTCCCATTCTGATGAATTGTCAGACCACGCACCATTCCATTCTTGCTCATTACCCCAAGGATTACGTATACGTAGTATTGGTATACGACCACGTGGTCCATTCACCTTAAAATGAAACTATAAATTTATGATAATCAGTGATACAAATGAGAAAATGAGAACAGCGGCATAATAAGCTTACATCTAAAAGTTAATTTTGCAATTGATTTTACATCTACAGTTTAAAATATTTTACCATTTTCATTCCTGTTATACTGTATGCGTGACCTTTGACTAAGCCATTACGTAATCGTGCTTCCCATTGATGTGGGTCAGCCTGAAATTGATACCGGAACTTTCATTTTTAGATTAACACTATCAAAATCTTACAGTAATTAATTTCATTAAAGTACTTTATATATGATGAGACGAAAAATTAAGAATGAAGTATCTTCTAAAGCTGCAATTAGCACAAAAAGTGGAAAAAGTAAAAAGTGCTTACTTCTATACTGCAACCAAATAATGAACCCATTTCAAAACCTCTCATCATCATTTCCATCAAATGATTGGGTGGTTGTTGAAGATCGAAAAATTCTGTCAAACCACCAGTAAAATCTTCTAAGGCTTCACTTGTCGTACCACCCTTTAACGCTTCATATGAGCCGTGAAGTCTTAAATTGGAAATTTAAAAAAAAAGAAAAGAGATGCTAGCGTTAAATTTGAAGACGAACTAATGCTTAATTTTCAATCACATTTCCGTAAAACATTTATGCCTTCTCTACATAAAACCAAAAAAAAAAAAAAAAACCATTTTCTATCATTCCTCATCTATAGCTCCCACATTCGTAAAACAAGAGAAATTTAAATCGATTTCATATAATATATGTAGCAAGTAAGAATATGCAAATGACTAGCGAGCACTTAGATTCAATTATTGATTTTAAAAAAAATTTTCAATGAAAACCGAAAATTTTACTTCGCATATGCTTTTTCCAGAAGTGCACTCCAAAATTCGTTATTGTCTCTTGAATGCATGTACAATAATTCACCACTGGCAGATGTTGGTAAACGATCGTCAATGACAACATCAACCCATGTACCGTAATGCCAAAATTGAAAATGAAATATTCCTGCAATTTCCATTTTCAAATAAAATCCAGATTTAGAAGCAGGAAATGAAAAAAAAGGAAATATAAAAAATCGGAAAAATGATCTCAAAATTTAAAGTTGATTTCGGTTAAATTTAACAAACCGGCATAATTTTCCGTAAAACTTTGATCTGGCGGAACAACCCGATAAAACAGTTCATCTCTCAGTGTAAGATTTGCAGCAGCAGCTAATAGCCAACAGTCACCTAATTCACCTTGCACTACGTCAAAACGCGATTGTCCTTCGTAAATCAGTTGTGGAGTGTCACATATTTCCTGTAACAGAAAAAATAAATAAAAAAGAAATAAATGAATAAACTGTAAAAATGCAAAAAAAAAAAGCAATAACATAAAAGAAAAACGAACGCCTGGCCGTCTCCATTCCACTTGTTTTGGTGGACTTCTGCTAAAGAATAAACTGCTATCGTCAGCTGGAAATTGTGGATCTTCAAAAAGTTGCCTTTCCTAAATAATATTTTTGGTTGAATTTTCACATCCATATATAAATACTATTTTCCTTTTCAGTCAATTTTTTTGTTCTTGTCAGTCCCAGAATTAAATTCTTTAATTAGAAGCCTCTAAGATTTAATAGTAACTTACGGCAAGGCAGCGATCTCTTTCGGTGTAGAAATCAAGCATTACATCCGCTCTTCTACCAGGCGTTGGTGGAATTCGACGTATTGACGGTTTTGGTGGTATATATGGATCAACCTATAAATTGTAAAATTTTATTGAATTTTGTCAATCCTAAACTAAAATTGTAACAAAATCTTCATGCCAAAAGTTGCCTAATTATTGAATAGAAAAAAATAACAATAATTACTTAAATCTGTCTTCGCTAATAATTATTCTTTTTTAATGTTTCTATTTTTTTGTATTTTGTTCTTTTCATATTTCTTAATCGAGAAAATTAATCTACCTTCCGCTTAAATTTACCACTAATAATATTATCGAGAACAATTTTTCCAACAGCTCCAAGTTTGTTATCCTTACCACCTGAAAAAAAAGTAGAACAAAAAATCGAGAGATGTTCAAAAAGGTTTGAATTTTCGAATTGTAAAAATAATTTACCAAGATTAAAAACAAGATTCCCAGCAATAGCACCGATAATACGTCCTGTTGTTGGGTCAACATTTAGATAACGATGAGCTAAATGTCCAACAAGACCACTAACAACATCTACCATACCACCGTTCAAATTGTTCGGATCAACATTTGGACCTAAAAGTTTGAAAAGTCAAACAAAACCCGCAAATACAATTAAATTTTAATTAGGCTGCTTAATACAAAGGATAATTAATATGCCTAATCGAAAATTTAAAAAATCTAAAAACATTTAAAACAAATTTGTTTTCCCATTCATTTTGAAGTCCTGTTCGAAACCGAAAGTGCAGTTTGGAACAAATTTGGTAATAATCAAATATAATGGGTTTATTATTCATGCAAAAACGAATTGTACAGCGAAAAAAAATACCTCCGCCTTTATAATGACCGCCTTTTTTACCAATTAATCCACCGATGCCACTGATGAGACCACCAAGCTTTTCACCTTTACTACCTGGTCCAGCTAGGCCCCCAATAATGCCAGCAATATCACCGACATTGACACCACCACCTGAAATAATCGATAATTGCACCAAAAAAAAAAAATCAAGATAAACCTTAAGTGAACAAGATGGAAATCACTAGAAAAATTCATTTCATAATCGAACCATCGCCATGATGAGAACCACGGCCACCAGGCCCACTTCCACCTGATATGAAACCACCGATGATATCACCAATTTGATTACCTAAAACACAAAAAGAGTTGAGTAGCATTTGCAAATTATCTTACTATATGAAGAATTTTTTTTTTGAAATTTAAATTTGGTTGCTAAAAAATTTAAATTTAAATAAAAGTTTAAATTTATTCTTTCTTACTTATTAAAAATTTTATAGTTACCTTGTAATTTATAACATTTCATTTGATGTTCACCGGAACGATCACGTTCCGAATTCGTAAAACATGCTAGCATATTAGAAGGTATTTTCATTTCAGTTTTACTTTTCGTAACAAATTTTAAACATAAAAAAATGAATAAATAAACCAGTTGGAGTTAAAATTTTTCTCATGCTAAATTCAATCGAATGTAAACCATTCTGCACATTTCAAATTAAATCTAAAAAAAGAGAGGAAAGGACAGAATACGATAAACAGAGAAGAAAAATTGTTTGGAAATGAATATTGAAAAAATTGAAGATAATACTGGCAAATAAAGATAATAAATTCAACAAACTGAAATTGTTAAGTAGCTGCGAAACAGTGGAATGAAAAAAATTACGCCTAGACACAATAACAGAATAAGAAAAATCGAAGAAAACTTTTAAGATGAATGAACAACTTTACTGAAAAAAAAAGGACAGCTAAATGAGTTTACAGCATACGGGAAACTGTTTGATGTTTTTAAATGAAAAAGACAAAAGAAGCGAAAAAGATCCATGATTTGCAGAACCATTGTGAAATTTATTGTTTTTTTTTTTAATAAAAATTTCATCTTTTCCCTCCAGACTGTTCAGAATTAAATTTTTCTCTTCCTTTTTATTCATTAATCAGTGAATTAAATAACTGATATGGAAACTGTCTGAATTAATCAATGCAGACTGTAAATAAAACTGGCAATACTTACTACTTTCCGAACTATCTACATTATTTGTTTTTTTTTTTTGATATCACTAATCCATGAAATGAAAAAGGAAATTTCGACTTAGCTTTTTTTTCTACTTTATATGGTGATAACATGTCCTAGTATAAATCTCTGGAATGATGAGTGGGAACACTGTGAAATCAATGATCGTATGAGGAGTTGCTAGTTATCGAGAACGAAAAGAAAAACAACTGTTAAATGAAATGACATTCGATACGTATGAGATCTCATTTATTTTTTTCTTTTTGTTTTTGTATTTTTGTTTGTTTGTCTGATGTGAGAACTCGGTTGGTTTGGTCCGCAAATGAAATCTTTCTACCTGAACATTCCGTTTTTTAATCTTTGAAACTAATTTTTCTTAATTCAAACAAATATCAAAACGGCTAAAAGGATTAAAATAACTTAAGCAGTAACACAACTGTTCCAAAAAGATTAATATATAATGGTACAGTATCTAGCACGCGTCAGGTCGGATATCTTTTCCAACAGTTTTCACATTATAAAGCTCAATCATTTATTTCTTATTTATTCGTAGGATTGATAAAAATTAATCATGTCCGGTATTATGGTTATCGATGTTAAATAATTTCAGGTATTTCTACAAGACTTGAAATCCCAAGTCCAACCTGCAAACAAAATATTACCCTTTTCTCAATAAGTATCAGTTTCACCGGTAAATAATCACTCGATGTACCCCATTAACATCATTTCTCTCATTTATCGATTATGGTATCAGAAAACAAAACTATTATTTTTCTCATTGAAAACAGCATCCTTTCCATTTTACGATGTCAATTTACTAAATTATTTTTAGAGAGATGGATTTGGAATGTGAACTGAAACTGTCCATTCTAATGGTTCAGAATTTTGAAGAAATTTTTAAACGAAATTAAAAAAAAAAAGATTATTTTAAAAGGAAAAGACTAAGGGACAACAACAAAAATGTCATAATTTCGTGATGGCACGAAAGTTCGAAATACATTGAAAAAATTACCATAAAAATCCATTATAAACTCCTTAAGCTTAAGCTTTCCAAAAGATTCCAAGTGATGTATATGAAAAATGCTACATTTCTCGTCCTTTTTTTAATTAAGAAAGAAATGAGAAATAGCTTTCGTTTTGAATGAAATGCTCAAACAGAGAGGTGTGCGATAATTTGTGACAGAGGATAAAATACTAAAAACGAAATAAATAGTAGAAAATTTCAGTAATTAAATGAACACAAGAACGACAACGCTTTTCGTATCAAAATGTTTTCTTTCTTAGTTGAACAAACAAAAAGAATTTCATCCAAAGTTTTGTTCATAAAAGAAACAACGAAACAAAAACAAAAATTAAAGTAATTTTAAAGATGACTAATATTCTATGTGTAGAATTAAATCGTTGTGTGTGTGAGAGAGGGCAAAAAAGGTGAAAGAAAAGTTTGTTTGTTTGCTTCATGGGATGGTAGCTGAATGGATGAAAAATAATACCAGTAAGCGATTCTTCTCTTTTTTTTTATTGAAAAAAAAAAAGGAAAAGAAAGAACATAAAGCACTTTTCTCTCCTAATCGATCAATTTCAGCGTTTAGGAAGGGGAAATTGGAATGCAAAATACAGCTTAAATAAAAATTAATATTTAAATCTGATGATCGAATGTTCTGACTATTCAATTACACATACTGGAAATTAATTGTGCTCGAAACTAATTACTTAGGGATGTGAAATGGATCTAAGAACAAAAATATACCACTTCTACTACTACTGACTATAATCTTCCACAAATATTGAAGCTAATAATGGTTAAGGCAAACTGATTATCAAACGTTATGCAAAGTTGAACGTTCATCAAGATATTTGTATAAGTTATGGAATTAGTGACTAATTACAGTATTCATAAAAATTCCAAAATTAGCGACTGAATAAGCGAAAATGATTAAATCAGGCCTCTAAAACATACGTCAAATGTCACATTTAGAGAAACGCCGCAATTCAACCGCTAAGCAGTTCTTTGCTACTGTTAATTTAGCTAATTTTCATGATGAATTATCCAAATGAGGCAAAGAAAAAAATCGAAATGGTATGCCGTTAAAGTCTGACAAGAGATGGGATATTGACAGTTTCTTCACTGCACTGAAAATGGATGTATGGATGTTGTTGCTTTAGTATGACTGTTAGTACATATAACTCCTACTAGCCTAGACATCAGGCAGGTTATTTATGAAAAATGCTTCATTTAAATTAATTGAGAACATAATAAGCTCACGTAATTTCCCCGGCTTTTTCCGGTTATAATCATCATCATAGCCACTGCCACCGCTATGATAATCGTTGTAACCGGCGCCTTCATTATCGCTACGATTTTTTCCGCCGCCAAATATTCCACCTTCAATTTTTTTTAATCAATACCAATTAAATCTCAAAACTGTTAAATGAGACCTTTTTTGGAGTAAGAGAGTTGAAAAAAGCGGCAAGAGTACCACACTGTGCATATACGAATGGAGTTGAAATCAAACTTTATTAAGAGATAAATAAGAAATTTAAATTTAACCAGTTGGTAGTAAAGGCAAAATTACTCCAAATTTCAATAACCTGAAACTAAAACCAATTACCGATCAGATTTCCAACTAGATCAGCTGGACCACTCTTTTCGTTGCTTTCTTCTCTATTTCTTCCACCATAACCGCTACCAAATCTCTCTTGACCATACCCATAACCCCCGTAATCATTTCCACTATCGTAAACACCTCTTTGACCGTATCCTCCACCACCATATCCACCTCCTTGACTGTATCCTCTACCATCATATCCACCACCTTGGCCATATCCTTGATCACTGTATCCACCGCCACCCAAAAAGTTATGTAATGATAAAGGAGCAAAAATAATCATGCATTCTGTAACTATAAAACGACTATAATTAATGTCATCTTTATTTACAATGATTATACTTTAATGAGAAATTTATAAGTTTTGCTCCAATATACCAATTATTATTGAATCAGTATCAACTATTAACAGTATGCAGAACTTTTTTCAAATTTTCAGTGATGCATAAGGTTGATAGCCTTCCGGTAACGCCTAAAGTTAGAGGCCCTTCAGTGATATTTAAGCTGACAGACCTTCAGTGGTATGTCAACTTTAAGCCTATTTTCTATCATTATTATTCCTGTTAAACCACTAATTCATCTTGCTATAGTATTTATCGAAAAGATAACTGTTAAAACAGACTACCTCCACGGCCACCAAAATTGCCTACCAGGTTGCCAAAAACATCACCAGCAGTATCACCAAATCTATCACGAATAAAACCACCTGCGACACTTCCTATTAAGCCGCTAAACTCATCTTGTTGTAGTTTGACCTATAACAGATCCCTTTTTTTGGACAAAACAATTTCCTGTAGATAAAACACATTTGTATATCAAATTTTATATTATATAGTTGTCTTATAAAATATTTTTACAAAATGCTCAGTTTTGGACTTCTCAGAAGCTGTTAAAATTCTCAAATAGTATAAAGAAATAAGTAGACCTACCGCAACGCACTCTTCTTCCCTGTCATCCTCCATTTTGCGCAATACAGATAACCTGACAACGTAACGCGAAAGACCTACAAAATGAGTGGTACTTTACATAAATGAATAACCCGCGTAAAAACATCGGCTTTTAACTACGAAAAAAATGAAAGCTGGTTAATTTCAAGAGGTAGTCCCTAAGAGCTTGATAGTAATTAATTATTCGCTTAATTATCACAAATAACACTTATGTAGCGACCCAAACAGGTGTGATTAGTTATTTAGCAATACATAGTTTTAACTTCAATTGATAAAAAGGACAATAAAAAAGTAATAGAAAAAAAGACAGCATAATCAAAGTAATTAAAGGGTTGAAATGTAAGTTTTCCAAAACCTGATGACCTATAAACCTGAAAGAGAAGATGAAACAGTTTGAGGGAGGGGACAAACCGAAAATGGGTGCAATGACAGTAAATGCAAGAGTTTATGAGCTACAGAACAACGGCATGCCACAATTTCAAAGTTTTTATATGGAGCTAGATGGATGATTGGCTCGTCCAGTTATTATCTTCGTCGCTACCATTATTTACATGTTATCATATGCAAATTTCTCCACAACTTTTAACAATGTTAACAGTGCGTTTGCTTTCCTCCTTGAAATTGTTGAAATTCCTACTAAAATTTCCAGACCCATATAAAAAAAAAAAAACATCTAAAATGAGGAGTGATCACCACCACGGCTCATTTATACATGTATCATGATGTAATTTCCAAGTAACCTCAACAAATTAGTTGTTCTTACTCATTTATCATTTAAACATTTACAATTACACAATTACACTGAAAGTGATACCACTGCTTTGCAGAGGTAAGAAAATTACTTTCAGGAAGCAAAACGAATGATGGGAGAGCAAAGCAGCAATTGATGCAAATGCCAATTTCTTGCCGACTGGTACTTTCAGCCATGAGTTCTTCTTTTCAGAATTTCAGTCATACTTATTTCATTAATTAGTCAAATTAAGACTACGTCTTGGACGGGATGATATTTGTGAAATTAATAGCACATTTTTATCAAGTAAAATTAGAATTACGTCTCCTCGAATTCCTCAGATTAACAACATTTTACCTTTTAGTGACTATCATGAAATTAATATCGACTCTCTCGAAATTCTACTGATTACTTTAGTATATTCCCATTCTGGAACCAAAAAGACAGAAAATGGTTTCATCATCAAAGACCAAGCAGTGGAGTCGAATGCCTCGGTCATATTCAAGATAAATTATGCTGACACTTGACGAATTATTACCAATCTCAATATGAAATTAATCTCTAACAATTAACCGTTTTCCACAAGAAATGATTTGCAATTCGCTGAAATTTATGTCAAATCGCTGTGCTATTTTGATGCAATAATAATCCAAGCGATCGATTAAGTTACGCCACGTTGACTGAGCACTCGAATCGTTTTAGTAGCGGTTTCGTTGTCGATCGATCCTTGATGTTGGTGGCTGAAGCAAGGGATAGTGGTTGAATTCATTAATCGGGGGGAGGGGGGAACAGGCTCATGTTCCTGGACACGGCGATAACGCAGATGAACTTAGAAACATTAAGCAAAACCCAAGCTAGAATTCTCTTTTCTGGTTATGTAACAGACTCCCTGGAATCGGTTCAACCGGAAATAGAGACGTTGTTTACGTAAAGCTCTGCAGTTCCTGTGGTGTTTTTTGCGTGAATGATTTGTTTCTTCTGTTTTTTCGAATTATTTCAAATTTCAAAGTTCCAGAAACTCGCGAATTTAAAGTTGAAATCTCGCATTCTAGTCTCTTTAAATATCTGTTTCTAGTCAAGGAGAAAAGTTTGGCTCAAATTTAAAATTAAGATGAATTAAATCAAATGAACGTTGCTCATGTTTCACTTCTTCTTTGCCTGGAAAAGAAATTTAATACAACATGCATCTCTGAAAAAGATAATGGTACGATGGAACATGATAATAAACCATGAAAACAAAACACTACATCTTTTCTTATTTAAAATTTGCCCACCTATTATTTGGCTAAAGCAGACAAGTTTTAATTATTATATATCCATAAAAGTCATGATGTCTTCTGAAAACAGAACCACCAATCAAATCATAGGTGATGTGCCAAAATAAGTAGCATAGCAATCGCACTGTTTTCCCTTTTCTCCCTTCCTGGTTTAATTAAATCATTCCCATCATTACTTGTGAGTCACAGTCGCATTCCGGTTGTTTAAAGTTAAGAAGAAAAAAAAGTTAATTTATGAGTAATTAAACGGATATTAAAGAAAATGAGTAATAATTTACTGCCCTAAAAAAAACTGGTCGAATTGTAAAACAAAATTACAAATGGAAAGACTTTTAGAGACAAAGCAAAACCGGAAAAAGTAATAGCTAAAGTCGATGAAATGACGTGCATGGCTTATGTATCTCAGTTAATGTTTTCCCTTCGCCCTTTTTTCTTTCCTTTTACGGAAAAGGAAAGAAGGATGAATGGTTAAATTTTATCGGAAAAGGAAGAAGAAAGAGATAGGTTTTGATCCTGAATATTAGTTACGGAAATTGAATGCCAATATTAATCTTAAATATTAATGAAGGGATACATATTAGAAATGCACTTTCCCCTCACAGTGGTGGGTGATAAAACGAGAGGAAAATTTTGGTTCCGTTTTCTTTTAATACAAATATTTGCCATGTGCTTACGATTTCAAAAATTAAAGTCGGAGAGAAATTTTGTGCTTGAAAGTTAAAATGAAACAGTTGGGAGAACCAAAGAATAAAACGAAATTTTGCATAAGAATACAGAAATTACATTGTTTGACAAAGTAGCAGTATCTTGAGATACGATGAGTGATAATTTCGATAAGTTGAAGTAATCATCGGATAACATGTATGAAAAAGATTTAGACTTGAATCCCATTAGATGGTGCCTAAAAAAATAGTTTTCCGGTCACCGTTTCCAGTTTATGGTTAAAGAAAGGAAATTCCATTTATGTTTCAACCAATCTATGATAACTCTCATTCATTTTGAAAAGTCTTGATCAATTCTCGAGTTTATTTTCATCCATCATTATCAGCGAAGCGATCATTCCTTCCAAACAAATGATCGGCTCTGAGGATAGTGAAGCTAGTAAGCTTAAAATAAACTCAATTACAATTCCCATCTAAACTGTTTCTCATCTCACCATTCCCTCACGACTAACGAAGGTACGAACACAAATACTTCGAGAGTCAAAAAAGACAAAGCAAAATGTTCTCGAGGCTATACGTCCGTGCAACGCTGAAATATAACGATGTTTGAGGATAAATATAGAAACAGATAAATGCAAGAATATGTGGGTATGTGATGAAACATACATCTAAAAAAGTGTCGAGCATACAGAGTTCCGAAAGGGTGAGTCATTGGAGAAGGGATGGACTGACGAGTCTTATGGAGCTTTGAGGCGATTCGAGGGGAGATTTCAAATTAGATGGAAAATTCGAATTGAAGACTGTACATAATTGGAATTCGATAATTGAAAATAAATTCAGTAGTTCGTATGAAAGGCATATATTGGCTGGAAAACAATTGATCAAATCATATAAGAAATGTCGTGTGCATATGGCTAATTTCATTTGAATTTTAATTTAAAAAAGAAGAGTGTAAATATTTAACTGATAAAAGCTTAAATAACTAATTCCTATTTATTCGAAATATGACAGATCTTGAAAACGGAACTGGATTTAAAGTTGAGTAAGGTATGAAATTTCAGTTGACTAACACGATGTTCTTAAAATCAATAATGAAATGCTGATTTAGTAGTGATAACTATTGATAAGCTGCCACAACCTCAATTTTCCATTCATTATAGAACATGGTTGACTGCTTCATTAACTGCGCTCTCTTACTTTCCGTGTGTTTGCTATACCGGTGATTTGCTATACCGGTTTATCAATACGGTTATGTACTTCTTCATCCGAAATAGCAAGTTTTCGAAAAATTTAGCTAGTTGAATGCTAAATGTGACAGTCGCATTAATTAATATCCACCGGAAACTTATTAAATGTGTGCCTGGATTGGTTGGACAGGCTGTATTATACAAATATTAATAACTTCGGACTTATCGTCTCATTATTATAAATTATAGTGATAAAATGATTTTCGGAATTTGCGTACATCAATGAAACTTTTTCAAATTTTACTTCTAACTACTTTCTAATTACATCTTTAACTTCCACCATAAGCCCTCTTTCTGCACAGGTAAGTATTAGTTATTGGGTAATGCAGCAGAGATGTATAAATAATAGTTTTAAATAGTTATAGAAAGTACTGCCGCTAATTTGATTTCATTTAAAGTCCACTGACATCATCACATTCGTTATAGTAAAAAAAAATTTATTTTAATTAGAATTAGATGAAGTTTCTAATAATAAATGAACAATAGTAATAAGACGAAATTGAAATGAACAATATTTGTTTTCAAATGCAGGAAATTCAAATTTTCTGTTGCACATTACTGAAATTTAACTAATATAAGTAGGCTATCTAATTGTGAAATTTAGCTGGCAATTGAAACTATGCTACCTAAATTTTCAAAACATAATTTCAATCTAAAATCTTTTTGCAACATTTAATTTAGTTCAAATTTAATATAAATGTAAGCCCTCATGGATGTGCAGCACGGATGGCCGAGTGGTCTAAGGCGCCAGACTCAAGCAATGAATTGCTTCGCGCGAGTTGGTGTGCGACATGGGTGTTCTGGTATCGTGATCGATGCGTGGGTTCGAATCCCACTCCGTGCAAAACTTTTCCCGCAGGGGTTTTGTGACTCGGATTGTTTTGCTTTACCTATACATTCATACGGGAAAACCGATGAAAAGAAAATTGAGTAACACAAATTTTAGCCAAACAAAGTACTTTCTCCGTTCCTCCAATCTAACCCTAAGAATCGGTGGGAAAAAAAAGAAATCAATGCAGAAAGGAAAAATTAGAATTCGCGAAAAATTTTATTAATATCTATTACAGAATACAATAACAGATCACATAGCATTATCACGTCCTGCTTAATAGATTTAAATTTGAAAAAGAAGAATTTGAGGATGCATCATTAGCCTCCTAGGCCTGAATTAAAAAAATTTCTCTGATCCCTTCAACCGTAATCCATGATGGGATTTCAAATATTAGTGAGTGAAAGCTGTTTAAGAATCTTTCTTTCATTTAAAAAATTCTTTGAAGATTTCCACATTTATATACAAGACTTTTACCAGATCATTAGAAGGTAAAAAAAATTGAACCTCAAAAAATGAACACATTCGCAAGAGAGGTAATGGAGAATACCATATTCATAAATAAACTATTGATACCACAAAAAAAGTCAAAAGGTATAAGTGTATGCAGCCTACTGAAATCCTTGGAATATCTTAAAAAGGCAAACCGTAATTAGCAATTAATTACGTTACCAGCCGGTAGGGAACAGGATGATCAAGAAGTGATTAAGTTAGGAAATGCTAGTAAAATGTTATAGCTTTTTTCTCATCCGTGGATTCTATATTACTAAAATAATCAGCAAGTAAAAGATCAAAATAAAGAACACTACGAAGCTCACTGCTTTTTAAAGAAATCTGATATTTTCTTCATTGGTAAGCTAGGATTTCGTGCAACCACTCCTTTCCGTCGCTTTTTAACATTTACTTTTGAATGAGCATTAATATTATTACTTCTCTTCTTTTCCACCGTACCAATAACTTGTACGTCATCACTCGACTGTTGTGCTTTTGTTTCTGAACAATGGACATTCTTCTGTAAAAAAAAAAAAAAAATCTTCTGTAAAAAAAAAAAAAAAAAAAAAAAAAAAAAACTTCACAAATATTTTAATTGAAGGAATAAAATCCGTGCTTCTCAAATCAAGAACAGTGCAAAACCTTATACTCAATCCCACTCAGCAAAAAGAAAATGAAGCGGAAAATACTTGAAAGAGAACAGAAGTAAGAAACAACAAGAACATTTTATATGATTTTTCGATAACAAGTAATCCGCTATAATAATTGACTAAGATTTAAAATGAACTCTTGGACTGTTATCCTTTTAAACTGACCATCAATTATCAAAAATTATTACAAAAAGCTATATTACAAATTGGATTCCAACTTTTAATCAGAGATAGAATGAAAATGAAGTTTACCGAAGTCTGCAATGAAGCCTTCGTCAAGCTTTCATTGGGTATTCTTGGGTTATTGATGTCTGCACTACTCGAAGCATCCACTACTGGATTAATCACTTTGTCGACTGCTTTTGTTACCCATTCTGTAATTTGCTTCGAACGTGTATCTACTCCTTCCCGGAACCGATCAGCGGAAAGAGTAATATTCTTTACCGATGGATTCCTAATATAGATATAAAATTATTGAAGATTGAACTACATCAGTGGAACAGCAAATTTTTAAGCTGAAATTGAGTTCTAAAATAAGCAAAATCGACAGAGCTTTATTTAAATATACACAGAGAAATTGCAACAATTCAAAAAGGATCACTTTCAACATCAACATCGGAGCATACACGTTGCTACTATCGACCAAAAAAAAAATTCAATTCTTAAAATTGAAAACTAAAGAGTACTTTTATTTAACTTACCAAGTTTCTGGCGTCTGCGACTTGTTAATATATCGAAAAATAGCCCAAACTGAAGTAAATAAAGCCTTCGGGTCATAAGTTTTCATCTGCATACTTCTAGTGACATGTGCATCAGTTGTACAGCCAATATGAAGTGATGAAGCAGTTCGCATGTTCTGAATAGGAAAATAATGAAACTTGAACTTTTCCTACGAAAATATAAATATATCTTTTTCTGCATTGGAAAAATTAAAACATTATAATTGAGTTAGTAATTAGAGTATATCTTCTTCCGATAGCTAGTATGATTACATATCACTTTCAACATAAAAAGGTAGCGATATTACTTAATCCAAACATTATACTTTACTCTTCAAATTGTATATGGAAAATTTGCACCGTCTTACTCGCAATATATACCTCTCCCAAGATGGATTTTATGAAGCTTAGTTTTTTTACTGAATTAAAAATTTGAATTTGCTAAAATAAAGCAGATTTAATTTCTCATCATTTCTTACGCATCAAAATGAAAATTGCAACAAGTGCAATTCAGAAAAACAAAGACGCAACAATGATTCAAGAAAAAAAATACATATAACCTGAAATATAACTTACAATAATACAGTGTAGGTGAAAAAGTTAAATACCGTTATCTGATCGTCAATTAAACGTTTTACCAGTTCTTTGACCAAACCTTCAAGCCAAAATTTTACATCGATATCAGTTTTAAGAGCGTTAGATCCAGGGAAATTTTTACTGACAGCAACAGAGCTTTGTTTGTCACGGGCGGTAACTTTTTCTTCATCGATACCTGAAAAAAAATGCGATTTCTACAAAAAAAAAAAAAAAAAAAAAAAAAAAAAACTCTAATTCATATGGGAAAGAATTAACAATAAAATTTGATTAAGACTGCAGTTAGTTATTCCAATTAACTGCCAAAAACCATCTAATACTGCGAAGTAAAGTGATGCAATTTCGAAGTGATCTATTGGATAGGTAGTTTACATGCACAAAACTCGCAGTTCTGAGCCAGCTATTTTAGAATGCAACAATCTTATACTACTATCTTTTTTTTTCAAAATGAAACAAAAACATATCTGAGTTTGAAAATAAGTGAAGGGTAAAATTGTAAAGCAAAAGTGTAAAAAAAACTGCAAAATATCTCACCACGTGCAATATTATAAACCCACTTCGCTTGAGACGGGAAACATTCGGTAAGATTTGACATCGATATCTTTGATAATTCTCCCATTGTCTGCAATTGTTAGGAAGCATTATAGATTTCACAAGATCTGCATACCTATCCAATCCACTGCATAAATTCAAAATACAACAATATATACTTTGATGTCGAATTTTTCCATTAGCGATCTTCCCAATTTACCGCCAAGATTTCGTATTTCATTTATTGGAGTGTGTTTGAAAACTTTAGGAATAGCTTCATTGATAACAAGGGTTTGTTGTCCAGGCTTATGCCGCGAGCAAACCAATTTAGCAATCATCTGCAGAGATTTCAACTTAAGAAAATAAATATGTCATGATGACACGACCTGCAGTGAAATAATTTAGAAAAGGTTTTTCTTAGGGATCAATGATGTTCATGGTCAAAATATGATGCACAAAATGTGCTTGGAACCGAGTAACGACAAGTCAGCTGCGTTTTAAAAACTTGTAGTAAAAAGTAAAGCAGTCGGCAAAGGAGGTTACTCTAAAAAAAAAAAAAAAAAATGGACGGAAATAAGACAAATGAAACCTCGAAGTTTTTTATATCCAACTTTTAATATAAACCAGTTCAAATAATGTATAAATAATAATCAAAATTCACAAACAAACAAACTTTGCTATTTCCAATTCCTGCAGAACAGCTGAACATAGTATTCTTCTTCACATCACTCCTAATTTGTTCAATTAAATCAGCTCCAATGATCAGTCTTAACTGAAAATTATAAGACTCCAACAGATTTACAGGAACTGGAAGTATACACTGAGCCAAATTAGAACTCAGGACCATAATCAACATGCATATATATTATCTTCAAAAACATTTCTATCCAAATTAGCTCGTCTCTTACCATTTCCCTCAATTTTCGGCCACAAGAATATAAGATTAGAATTTAAAACTTAAGCACTGCCGGAATTACCGAAAATTTCTGGGGGAATTTTTTAATATCCAGCTAACACTTATAACTTCGTGCTTTAGTCCGGACAATTTCAAATTTCAATATTTGCTTCTCCATCATCAACAGAAGATGAATGTTGTAATACCTTGTATTCATCCTTTGTTTTACATGCTTCTGAGATGAAGGAATTTAAGGATCTAATTCTATCATAGCTCCAACCAGGAAGTTCATCTTCATTTAAATCAGTTCCATCAGCAACATGTGTTGTAGGGAATGAATCCAGTGCACTGGGCTTCCCATACTGCAATCTGAATCCTTTACAGCACAGAAACAGAAAAAGAATTCCTTTAGCTTCCGTTATTTTGATAACGAAGGCATACCCCAAAAAAAAATTATACCCATTGTTTGAGTGACATCGACTAAGGTTTGATGAATATTTAAATCAAAATGATATAATTCGAAAAACTGTGCACTTATTGCTATTTGCAGAAAAAAAAAAAAAAAAAAAAAAAACGTAAATAATCCACTAATTTTTTATATACTTCAGAATCAGTACAAGTACAAGGTAAATTAGGAGCCATTACCACACTACGTTATTTTATAGAAATGATGAAATTAAAAAAAAAAAAAAAAAATGGGCGCGGCGCGGTTAATATGTACCATAACTAAAAATAGAAATACCTTACTGGAAGGGTTGGTGGTTTGAAAAATATGATCCACTAAAGCAGTAAGATCTAAATAAGCTTCATCAACTGATGCTCGTTCAACGGTAATCAGTGAATCGAATTCATGCAAAACTTTAAATACTTCTGCAGATGCATCTCTAAAATGAAACTTTACTCTGCTGTAACTTTGATTTTAAGTTTATGAAGATGCCTTTTGAATTGTTTTTGATCTAGAGAAAGAAACAAGTAAGATTGACATTTACAAAGTAAATGAACCGCAGATTTTCGGGTATAAAGTATTGTATAATTAAGCAGTGATGCCACTGGGTAACATAACAGTAATCGATTTATAAACTAACCTATAGCGTGTAATGTCTGCCTTATCAATATGCTCACCAATAGGTACGTAGCAAAGCGTCAAGTCTGGACATAGAGCTTTCGCTTGCTCGCCAAACATACCGCGTTTGATACCAAAGCATCTTGCTTCATATGACACAGCAAGTAATCTGGAATAGATGATAAAAAAAAGTTTATGATGAAACACAGAAATTCTGAACTATCAATATAATGAATGCACCCACTGAAATAGAATATTCAAAAATATCTGAAATAAATATAAAATAACTTTTATAGGAAAAATAAAAGAAACTGCAGCTAAAAATGCAATCAATCTAACAAATGAAATAAAAAATAAAAAATCTTCGCCACAGAATATAAAAGAAAATTTGGAATAAAAATAGAATCAAGCAGACGGTTTAGAATCCGATAACTACTTAGAAATGCTTACCCTCCACCACGATAATTAACGCTACTATGCTGAACAACAGCGACTGGCTTACCGTACAGGTAAGGCTGAAGGCGTTGTTCCACTTGGACATAAAAACAATCCATGTCAATTAATGCAATTATTCGTTTCTTTTCCATATTATCCTACAAAATTAAATTACGGAACTAAGGAAAGTCTTTAAGATGAGCACTTAAAAGATGGGATTGATATATATATACATATATATATATATGCTTTTCTTTTCTTTGTATTTTTTTTTCAATAAATAGTAAATTTTAAATAATGTAAAAAATTTTCAAGTTATAAACGTATTTCTGACATTGAAACTCGCGAGCTAATCAACAACTCAGTATTTTTTCAATGAATTAAGCACTAAAAATTTGTATGTAATTAGAGATTGCACCCTAAATAATGCATCTGAAGTTCGAGATTCACCAGAGAGTACTTAACTCGGTCAACAATGCAGAATCAACTAAAGGGTTCCGAATATCAATAATAAACTCATTTCTTGCCACATGTAAGACCAGATGAATAGAGATACAGTAATAATATATCAATCTAACAAATAAAATAAAAAATAAAAAATCTTCGCCACAGATAAGTCATAAGTCACTTGCAACAAAAAAAAAAAAAAATGAAATACAAGAAAAAAATTTCTACGTTGTAGTCGTAAGGAACTATCTGTTATTCTAAGAGCGAAGTGAAAAGAAATTAATCTGCATACAAATAAGATAATGCTCATAACTCATACAAAATAGTATAAGATGATAAATATAAAACTTTCGACTCATTACTCGTTCAAGGGAAGCATTAGCTGAATTATGAAATATATTCGGAAAATGTTTAAACTTCCGGAAAGAAATTCATTAACAACTTCAACGTACTTTCGAATTGAAGTTAAAGGGGAGAAACTAACCAAAACTTGGAATATGGACTGTTTCCTAATACATTCGGATGCCGATCGGGTTTTTAAGATAATTCACACCGGATCACCCTTTAGAACAATACCAAATTCGGCTAAGTTTAGTGAATTAAACTTTCAGAATAGTAATGAATTAAATTAAGTTCCCAGAGCAGTATGACGCCAAATTAACTTTATGGATCAGACTGAATAGGATGAAGGAGACGTATTAGAGAACGGGAACCGAGAGAATTGGCTCTTCAAACAGTGCCAGATGGAGTAGCATAATAAGAGAACGTCAAAATAGACTAGACTTTTCAGAGACACTGTCAGGTCTCACGATTTCACCAGACTTTCCGGAGAGAATCACCGGAATCCGCGGAATCGGCAAATGAAAGACACAGACAAAGCATTTACAAACAACGCTCCCGCTTCAGTTGCAAAATGAGCTCAAGCCCACCAAATGCTCCTTAGCGTTCTAAGTTGATCGCGATGCGACTCCGTGCCCCTCATAAGCAAGCTGCAAGTTTGTCGGGTGGCTGGAGAGTCTTGTTTAATCGTTTTGTCGGTAACGCCTCAAGTTTATCCTCCTCACTTTTCACTCAACTCATTCACTCACCAAATCCTTCAGTTCACTGTAATGTACAGCCGAAACGTACGCTTATTGCTTATGGACTTTACTGAAAGCTAAGTGCCATTTTGAACTTGTTTCTAATACTTCGTTAATTACAAGCTCTTGATGGGTTGCGAGGTCTCTGACATCTTTCAGTTTATGCTGCTACTCATCAGTCCTTGTTTGAGACTTGTGCACTCCTTTCCACAGTAGTTTTAATGTCAAGGAGGTAGAAGTGGAGAATTTGGAAGCTCTTTTTCTGTGCCATTTCTGGTATTTGTTGAAACCTGCTGAAGTCTTCTACCTCTTTGCGCCATTGTTCTTCGTTGGTATATTTGTCTCTTTTCTGCTCATTTAGTTACTCCTTGTTTCTTTACAGACTATTGCCGCATTTTGCTCGTCATGCTACTGTATCTCAGCATATTGCATAATTGCTTGCTTATCTTTTCTACTTGTACATAAATACAAACATGCGCATTAATGTTTAATTCCCTGTGAATACCTCAACTAGCGCCTTATTACTATTTCTCTATCTAGTGTCGTTTGAATTTCAAATGAACTTTTCCTTCTTTTCTTAGATTAAATGACAGTACAATGCAGCTAGTTAGCGCATATGATTTATACAAACTTGAAGAAGCTGATGAATTACTGGAAACTGGTATGCAGTCATTAGATGCTGTGCTTGGTGGTGGCATATCACCAGGAACCTTCCTCGAAATTGTAGGCTTATCAGCTACTGGAAAATCCCAGTTCTGGTATTATTTAATTCTTTTTATTCGACAGAACAAAAAACAAGGAAGGGCCAAGAAATCCAACTCTTCTTTTTTCTTTGATTTTCCACCATTTGCTTTTGAGTTTTGTTAATCGGAAAATAATTTTAAAGAAACTATGATAGTTATTTGAAAATACTTCACATCTATTTTCGGCCTGCTTTATTCAGTATGCAGTTAGCAGTTACTATCCAGAAAAATGAGATAAAAAAGGATAGTGTATATGTGGATACGGAGGGTGGATTTCATACGAAACGTATCTGTGATATTGCTACTAGTGTATTAACGACAGTTGAACCATTAGAAATTTTAAAACACATACGAGTAGCCCGTTGTCATGATTTGATTGAACTAACAAGTACTATTCATCGATTGGAGTTGTTGGTACAACAAAATTCAAAGGTCCGTTACTTTGCTTATATTTCTTATAAAAAGATTTTCCAAATAAAAAAAGGCAGTCTAAATTTGAAATATTAAATTTAATTTCATGCGTGGAACTTCTTAATTTTGGCATATGATAATACGGTGCAGCCAAGCTCGAGATCCCTCGTATGAAATAGATTTCTTTAAGCCGTGATATAACATTTTCTTTTTTTATTTGGCGTCTATTTTTTTATAATATGATTGATTCATTGCCATTTCATTAAGCATTTTATTTTTTATTGTGGTCTTTGAACCTGATCGTTTAAGTACAATAAAAATTAAAATGGAATTTCAGATTGGTCTTATTATCGTGGATAGCATTGCAATGCCATTACGAGGCGAAAATGACTATGCTTTGCGATCTAAGCTAGAAATTTCTCAACTTCTTTCAAAATTAGCTGCTTCTTATAGATTAATTGTAAGTTTTTAAATATTATTTGAGAAACGAACAATTTCTACTGTTTTTCATCTTTAAAAAAGCGAAGTATTTCGATTCTGTGTTGGAAAATTCTAAGCTGCGTTTTTCCATGATTTTTTTCCGGTCATTGTCGTGAATCATGTTACATATCGTTTCGAAAGTGAAAAAGGCGGTCAAGCTCATCTTGCGTCTGCGCTAGGAATTTCATGGTTATAATTCATTTCTGCTGCTGGTTTTATTGTATGAGGCAATTCTTAAAAAGGCTATTAATCAATATGCAAATGTTTGTAAATTTCGGAATTTTCATAATCAGATTTCCAAAAATTTTGTTTACGAAAAGGTTATCTTTTCCAGGTCTCATCGTCCAAGTACACGTTTGTGGCTCTGTCCACCTGATACTAATTCTCGAAATAGTTCGATTTTATTAGTTAAGTCACCATCCACCAAGAGTGCCTCAGTATTATTCAAAATAACGGTTCATTTTGCTTTCTTGTGAAATCTTTTTCTATTCTACTTTATCGACTCAGTGTTCCACCCACTCCTTTTTTGTTTTTCAGGAAGGTGGATTGATGGAAATTAAAGAGAACTTCGTGATATAACATGATTTATGAATAAATTTTAAAAAGAATCTTGTTGTCATATCTGTGGTATCGTTTCATGTCGGTTATAATTATCTGGTCCTATGAATTTTCCTTTTTGTTTCGTATTTGTGATGAAATTTCATAACTGAGACTGGTTAAGAAAGCTTTTGTAGACTTTCTTATTTGTTTTAATCAAGGTTTTTGGTTGCAGATATGAAATTCCTTGCCGTTCTAGCCGAAAGTGGTGCGGCCGATACCTTATCAAGTAAGCCTCATTATTAGCTATATTTCTATGAGCTGCTGTTAGTATTATTTTTAAAAATGAATTCTTTTGTGAATAAAATACGGTATTGGAATGAAATTTAGTCTTATCAGATATTTGTGTCTTGAGATTAGAATTGGTTGCTGAAATGAATTTTCCTTTTTGTTTCATATTTGTGATGAAATTTCATAGCTAAGACTGGTTAAGAAAGTTTTTGTAGACTTTCTATCTAGAAAGGCATGTTATTTAGAAGTTTTTCTTAGTCTTTTGCAGGAATTACTGAATTTGTTGCGAAGTTATGCAAAGATAAAGTGACGCTACGAATTACATCTGATGCCTTATACTTTCTTAATCCTTGTCCATTAGCTAATAATGGGAATTATTTGCAGTTAACGCTTAATGTGGTAAGTTTTCCAGATTGTAGGAACTTCAAACATTCTTTTCCGGCACTTTTTTTGTGGAATATCTGCTTCCATCTTATGCTAAATTCTCGTCCTTTAATTTTTCAAAGATTTTTTCCTGAAAAACTTTTTTGTGGAATATCAACTCCTATTTCACATCAAGTTCCAGTATATTCTGAGTATAGTCGGAAGAAGGTTTTTCTCTTTCTTTACTAAGGGCAAGAAAATGTATTTAAAAAATTGGTACTTATATTCATGCTCCATGTATACGTCTTCTGTTGGTTTGGATACATAAACCTCTTTTCGGTCAAAAAGTAGCCAAAATATTGTAATTCCGTAATTCAGGCCGAATTTTTCTCAGCATATGTAATGGGTGGTGTGTCAGAAGAATTTAACGAAATCTATATGGAAGTGGAAAAAGATTATTTGTTCAGAAGCATGAATGTGAAAGACAGATCGACGAAGATTCGTCTGGTTAAACTTGGAGATGTGCCGCATTTAAAAGTGGAACAGAAATCATGCGGGATGACTTATGAGTTACCCGTAGTATTAATTCCAACAAAGTATTGGAAAACCTATGATGTGCCAACTATAAATGATGTTTCGGTAGCTTTTTTGTTTCCTCTTTATAGATGCATGTTTTTTAGCTAGTTTACTTTTCACATTTATTTTTAACTCTTTTTAATGATCGACCACGAAATACATCGGATATAAAGAGGCAAATTTCGATGATTATTTAAGATTACTTTTTATTTTTTGACTTAGCGGAAGGTGCATCGTCGTGTATGTCACTCAAAATTACAAGTTTGCCATTTTGCGAACAACGTTATGTGCTGAGGAGATTTTATGCTGTTTTAATCGTAATATGTGCTGCAATACATAAGTTGTTTTTTTTTTTTGTGGCAAGAATTCAGAGTAGTCAGTAAGGCGACTGCTTAATTAAAAAAGGAGAGGACTTGTAACTAGGAAAACTCGTGCTTTAAAAAAAAAAAAAGATTGCCCTGTTTTATATTAGTTATGCATAAGAAAAGATTTCAGGTTATTCTTTCTCTTCCACCACTGTCGACAATTCGTAATTTGGTAACTTCGTTCAAAAATATGGGTGTGAAATATATGGTATGTTTTATTCTCTGTTAAGGCCGGGTATTACTAATTTAGCTTAAAATGAATGCATTTTTTAATTTGGGGATGAAATGCTAAAACAACAGGGATTTATTTTTTAAGGAAATTAAAGGAAGTCGAGAAGGTGAACTTCAGTTTTGCGGTGACCTAGATATGGCAAATATTGTCGTGCACTTCCCGAATCTTTCCCGCGTTTTTTTGCAGAATGAACGTGGTATTTTTCTAGCCTTTGATTTTTACAAAAGCTGAAATTGCATTCGATTAATATGCAACTTTGTCTTTACAGTTTCACAATTTTAAGAATTCTATAGCAGTACAGAAATGAAAATTTCGTCTCAGAATTACTATTTCCTAATGTGTTTCGCTTAACAATTTACTGATACTCAAAGTTTAATATAGCCTTATGTAATGAAATATGAATTTATTTGCCTATTACTTATATGTGATTAAAGGATGGAAAATATTTCAAGCGTCTGCTTAAACGATTGAGAATGTGTCATTTTCTAATTAAATTTACTAAAGATTTTGGTAAACTATATGCATGTAAAGATGTGTATAAATTTAAACATATAAAGAAGTCTTTAGTGTTTATTGTGGTAAACAAGATAACCAGAAGAGTGTATTCCAGGAAGTGATACGAGTGGCGAGAATGTATTACAAACAGTACGTGTTGATATCAAAGCAGTTTATCTTTTCCTTCGTAGTCTTTCCACTGTTTTTACAATGTCACGCATATTGCTTAGTAAGTTTTGAACTTTTATTGATGCTGTTATGGGTTGAATTCTGTAGCGACAAAGATATTAATATAATTTATCAATGATAAATGGAAATTCACGAAAGAAATTTGGCTAAAGTAAATAAAATGATTGTAATTGTTATTAACAGTAATAATAATAAATAATAACAATAAGTGATAATAATAAATAATAATAATAATAAACGATAGCAATAAATAATAATAACAAATAATGATAAAGATAATAATAATAAATAAATAATAATATAGTAATAATAATAAAATTGTCCTCTTATGTCTAATTTGTCGTCTTTCTAGGGATTATACCAGAGAAAATGGCAATATTTACAGTAGAGCAAGATGAAGCTTCGGTGCTTTATATCGTGAGTGGAATGAGATAAATTAATCTATATAAAGATTTAAAGAGAAAATTGTTTCTCTTTAATTTCCTTATTTTGATATTTATTTGTTGATTTTCTGATTGGGATTTGCGTGTTAGTGTGAAATTGCTTCGTTCGATTTCTCTCTTTTTAATTCACTTCCTTTTTTCTTCAAGTATTACTTTACTGTTAAAAGCGATTTGATTATTTTCATTTTGTTTCACCTTTTTTCTTTAACGATGTTTTGATGTAGAATAAATTTTTATGAAAAAAAAATATATATATTGATCATATTGAAACCGTAGCGGTTTTAATTCGTATAAATAAAAATACATTACCGGCACTTTTTTTTTTTCAAAACGCATACATTAAACATTCTTAGTGTTTTGTTCCACAATTTTTTTGAAGGTTGAATGTAGTACGACCCGGATGAATGTTGAAATCGGTTGTGATTGTGTATGGAGAAATATCTTAGAGCTGAAGATGTTTGTGTACTACTGACTTCAACTTTGGTTACTACTTTTAATCCATAAGCATTTTCAGGAATTGATTTTAACTTCGTCAGTGACCAGTTGATTTCGAATAATTAATCATTCTTTTGCACATATTTTTGCAACTTTTCCAAGGAAAAATGATATTTCTTAAGGAGTGTTACTGTAAATCGTGATTGGGATGCATTCATTCATTAATTTAATACTGTGAATTACTTAAATTGATGAAGTCTAATTTCAAGATCTGGTAGGATCATGAGGCAGCATTATGCTTTTTAGTAATTTTCTTTTTCGTATGACTTTTCCACCTCATGTTAAATTGTATTTATAAGCTCCCGCAGGGTCGTCCCGTTATTGTGTAGTGTAATCATTCTCCCTTGTTAAACATCGATTCATTTTCTTTTGTTAAGCATTAATTGGTACCAGTTTACGATGTAGCTGTACACGCATTAAATACTGTATATAATTGAAAGATTTTTATTTGATACGAAATTTCAAAGAAAAAGAAATTTTTTGAAAAATGTCGTTTATCATATATATTTCTTACCTTTTTATGGATTTTTCTTTTATAATTTTTCGTTGCTTTTTTTCGTTTTTTTTTTCAGTCCATTAAATTATTCTTTGTTTTTCTTGAATATTTCATCTATGCCATGGAGTTTCAGAAATTTGTTGCAAATTTTTTTTTGGCAGTTTTGATCTACTTACAATGGCATCTGCTGATGAACAATTATCAGAATGTCGCGAAGTATTCTGCTACTTTGATTCAAAGGTATGTAATCATGAGGTTATATTTCATGTTTCGTTGTTGAACTTTGTGTGCTAAAATTAATTCATTTTTGCAGGGCGATGAACGAATAGGAGTAGCTCAAGTTGGTGATGTTCTTCGCGCACTTGGACAAAATCCAACAGAAGCTGAAATCGAAAAATGTTGCTCACATTGGACTGATCCCGGTATAGTTAACGATAAGCTGCTTGTTTAACTTGTTTAGAGAAAGCATGGGAAGAGAGGAAAGGAGATGGGGAGATCTAAGATGCTAATTAGGATTAAATATGGCCCTGCTTTCAACGAAGGTATAGTCCACTTTATCGGAGAAGCGTATTAGAAAGTGAAACGGACCTTCTGCTACCCTTCAATATTTGCCGTTATGTTTGAAATAAATTTAACTGAATTTTTCATTTCAATCGAAGTTTGGATGGATTTCTTACATGAAGTGGAATTTGGCGATATCATATTTTCATATAATATCGAAGCAAATCATGCATTTCCAGAAACTCGCATTACTTTCGAAGATTTCGTTCCGATTTACCAATCGGTCAATAAATGCCGTGAAAGTCATACGCTCGAAGAATTCGTGGAGGGACTCTCACATTTTGATAAAGAGGTTAATGATTACATGTTGTACTACTATACATTTGCCATCATGCTTCGTTTTTCTCGGTATCTTTGAAAGTTGCACTGTTTTAGGGAAATGGCTTAATTAATATTGCTGAGCTACGACATCTCTTAACGACTCTTGGCGAACGTTTGTCAGACGAGGAGGTAACTGAAGAATATAAATTTTCCAGGACAACAGAAATTTCCTTAATTTTAAATAAGAAATTACAGTAAGATTAATCGCACGATTACGAATGTTTATGGTAAAATTTAAGGTAATCTTGGGAAGGATGTAGAAAAATCTGATTTCAGCAATTTCAAATACAGGAACGTATATATTCCTGAGGTCAGATTCCTTTATTAAAAATTTAATAATTGTTTGTATTTTCTTTTAGGTTGACCAACTTCTAGCGGGCCATGACGATTCTCATGGTAATGTGAACATCTCCGATTTTGTGCGAGCCATTATGCATGCTTGAAAAGTGATTTTGTGAGAAAATTTATTTAAAAATATATTTCCTTTTCCAAATGTCTCGTAGTACCTATTAAAAAAAATGATGGCCTTGGATATATTTCATAATTTTTTTGCATAACTTGAGTATCACTGCATAAAGGACTTCACATAATCACCTTTTGCTCATTTCAAAAGAGATTTGGTTCTTAATAACCAAGTACTTACTTTCGTTTTTGTAAGGGACAGGGTTTTCACTGGAAGAGAAGAAAGAAGAATTTTTGTCAACTGTTTAGGTTTTAAAGTGCTTTCTAAGATATTTTACACAGGTCAACTATTTTTGGTGTTCTAGTATTGTATGCCTCATGAATAGGCATTAATAGAAATTATTTTAAAGCATATTATATCTTAAATTTCCTTATTTCATGGTAGAAAGTTGTTTCATTGTAACATAATTAAGAGGTTTTCGTTCGCCGGGACAGTTTTTTTTTTTTAATGGCAGTTATTATAGATATTGTCTTTACTGAGTTTTAGGGAAAAATAGTTATATCGTGTTAGTTCTGTCGGAATAGAAACTCTATTGTTAATAAGAAGATTGTTTCGTTTTAAAATTCTAATCCTAGAGTTAAGCAAACAGTCAAAGAGACTAGCTTAAATGGGTACCATACCGCATGATGCACAAGTTATGGAAGCTATTCTAAAGGAGATGGGGATCACCGATTATGAACCGCGTGTAATTTCACAAATGCTCGAATTCGCCTACAGGTAATGTTGTTCTGGAAATGTGAATCAAATCGTAAAATGTGCTTTCAGGTATTATCCAAATTGCTCATAAATAAACTGTGAGAATAACCGGCAGAAGTTTGGATTTGCTAGGTGATTTTGATAGTCTTTTTCCAGATACACAGCAGAAATTCTAGAAGATGCTCGATCAATTAGCGAGCATGCGGGAAAGAAGCAGATTGATGAAGCTGATGTGCAGTTTGCTATTGATAATTCAGGTTTCTCTTTGATCATTTTTCTTGACTGCTTATTTCAGGAATCAGTCATACTGGTCCGTAATTTTGTTTTTCACGTTATATAATAACGCAGCACTGAGCAAGTAAATTTACAATTCAGAAAGTCTTGTGCCATACCCAAAACTTTTAAAGACTATATCTTTTTTAATCGGAACATTTCTTGCACATCGTAGAAATTATCTAAAGTGATACCTTCCTTACCTTTTTTCGCAAGCAGGTTTTTGGAAAAGTGAACGACCCAGTAGGCAGTTGCTGGTAGAATTTGCGGAACAGAAGAATGCTGTACCGCTTCCTGCAATTCGACAGAATTATGGATTACGGCTGCCAAATGATCGGTTCTGTTTGATACAGCCAAATATGGGATGGAAAGTAATGGTTTCCTCGATATCTGTAGTTGAATTTTAAAATCTGTGATTATGCTTAGAATATCTAAGCCAGCCTTCGAGCACGGAGAATTTTGTGACGTTCGTGTTGCGTTAATATTTAAGTATTGCTCTCCAGAGTAATGAGCAATTACGTGAAATCAACGACCAGATGATTCGAAAGGAGGAACCAGTTGTACGACCAACAGAAACAGTCAGGCAAAGTCGACCGGAAGCGATCACTAACTTATTGAAACGAAAGGCACCTGACGATGAGGATTTTGATGTACCATAAATTTAAACTTTTAATCAGCGGATAAGCTTATATTTCATGAAAAGAATTGCATTAATAGTAATAATGGCAGTGATAAGAAGAGTGTGTCCACACAACACCATTACAGCGCGGTATAGCATCGGAAATTCCATTGATTGGTTTCTTTTTTTTTTTTTTTTTTTTTTTTGAAGTTGAGGGAGAGGGCTTCGGATGCTGCTATTTACCTGTTTCTGATTCGTACTGAACATCTCAAAATCGGTTTCCATCGGAGTATCTTAAAATATGGTTTGTAATTTCTAAACATGTAATTTTTTCTAATGTAATATTTCATGATTAATAGCTGTTTTCTTTTATCCATGACCACATATACTGAATGCGGTATTATTATTGAAGAGAGTATTAGGAGTGTTAAATCTCTGCAGATTGTTCCTTTGCATCTGTCGTATTTCAGAATAAATGTTTTTCCTCACAATATAAGGGCAATATAAATCACAAGGCAATTTATGATAAACACTCATGGTTTCACGAAGGTACGACTTCCTGGTTTTCTTCATTATCCTCCCTTGGGAAGGTTGTTTTCAACTATGAAAAACAAAAATTATTGGTTTCGAAATTTTGAAGCAAAAAGAATATGCAATAAGCGAGCAATGGTAACAGTATCTGTGCTGCAATATTTACTGGATTTTTTTCCCCGAAAAATCGTTGTTCGTTTCCCAAACAAGTGTGTATGTATCTTAAACGGAAGAAATATATATATATATATTTATATATAAAATATATATATATATTATAGGAAATATATCCAGTTTAAAATGATTTTTAGGAAGTCTAGTATCTTCGGTCGTTCTCTCATTTAGGAAAAAAGGTAAGTCACATCCTGATCACTAAGTGATGATATAATTTACAGCATTTAGAACTATAATACCTATCTTCCTGATAACAGGTATAAATTCGTTGAATATAGCGACACATCATACAAAACTATACAGCTGCAGAACATTCTGAACGAATTTCACCATTTTTTAAATTCCATTCCTTCAGGAGGCCGAATTTCTGTCCGTTTTTTACTTATTTCTTTCCAGTTTGTACTTAGCACTGTCCCACCACTTTCCGTATATGATTTCACCATTGCCTTCCTCGTGTCATCATCTGCATCTTTATATAATTTCTGGAAAAAGTGAATTTCGAGAACTAAAACAGATGTGGAACTTGAAGATCGATACAAGCATGTTATATACAAACGATGCAAAGTGGACTCACGAAAGACACAGTAAAGAGAAAATAGATTCCTCGGAATGCTACTACTATTACTAGAAATAATTGAAAATATCTCAAAACAAATAAAAAAAAAAGAAAAAAGAAAATGATAAATCGATAGAAAATGAAAGAGAACGAGCTGCTAACTCGACACACTAGCAAATGATGAAAGAATCCTGGAAGGGCCAATAAACTGGTTCTATATGANTAAAAAAAAAAGAAAAAAGAAAATGATAAATCGATAGAAAATGAAAGAGAACGAGCTGCTAACTCGACACACTAGCAAATGATGAAAGAATCCTGGAAGGGCCAATAAACTGGTTTTATATGATTTGTGGCCTACTATGACATTTAAAAAAAGAAAAGGTGGAAAAAAACCTATAATCGACTCATATGATAAATCATACCTGAAAAAGAATATTGACATCCTCTTTTTCTTCGTCATCTTCTACTTCTTTAGCAAACTTGTCCCAGCTAATCAGTGTTGGCTGCAAAAGTAAAAAGGATAGAAATATGTGCAAAAAAAAGATGTGGTTTTTATAAATTCTTGGATTTCTATACCAGTAGTTTAATTGAAATGTCGACGAACTATAAACTTTATAAAAAAACAAAAACCCAAGTAAACTGCAAAACCAGAAATCGCTGTCTTATTTGGGTTAATGCTTTTCCTGTTACTTAAAGCACAAAGTGCACAAAACGCTTTAAATAACTTGAAAGTGAATACGTAGTGTTTCAGACTAACTCGCCCGGAAAAATCAGCTAAACATTGCAGGATTAGAAAAAGCATAAAAATAAAATGATCCTAATTCTACATTACGCCAATGTTTCTTCATTAGAAAACCGGCCGAATAAAAAAATTAGCGAATTTTTCTGCAAGGCACGAAATATCTGCAAAGCACTGAAATATCTGGAAACAAACTTTATTTTTGTTTTCCTTACTCTTTTCTTCCAGTGTTTCCCATTGACCTGGTGTCGTTTTTGCCATTTTTAATTCGACCTGAAGATATCCGTAATGAAAAGAAACGAAGCATTAAACCGGCTTGAGGAAAAGTAAAATAATATGGTGAAAGGATGTCTGTTTGTTTGTTGTTTTTTTTTTCTTTTATAAAAAGAACTTAAAATTTCTAAGTTTGATGCCTGAAAAACATTTCACAATTGCAAAAAATTAGATTTTAAACTGATTATTGCAGATAATATTTCAAAAATACAATCATGGCAATATCCCACATTAAGATGATGTATGAGATGTGCCAGAACTACATTACCAAAAAAATAACTATAATAGTCAAATTAATGATTAATTTTCTGGATGAGTGAATGATAAGTGATAAATGGATGATTAATGAAGTGGCGAATACCTTTGACGGTAAACATTTTAGTTCTAATGCTGCTGGATTAATCGGATGAGACAACTGTATGCTTAATAACGTTTCACCTGCTCCTGTAACTGTTAAGCAACCATCTGTATAACTGGCTTTACATTGTTCCAATGTTAAACCACGTTTTAATATTGTCACAAAAACATGAGTTTCTGTTTGATAAAAATCATATCTGAAAATTTTTTCAGTAAAATAGGTATATATTTCATGATGAGATATATGACTATTCTAAGTTAATTATCTTTAAACCTAATACTAAATTCTTCTTTTCTTTAATTCCAGCGTATCAACAACATTACCACACACGAAGCAATATTTCCAATTTCTTAGAATTATTCTGTGACAGGGACTCTAGAATAACTTCAAGAGTTCAGTTTGTTAAAAAAAAAAAAAAAAAAAAAGAAAAGAAAAAAATCAAAAATAAAGCCAAGTGAATTTTACACCGTGGTGAATGAGAAACAAAAATGAGGACTTACTTCGTTTTTGACATACTCTATCCTTCACTAAATATCAACTAATCAGCTTCTGCAATAAAATTATGATAACTCGTCCAGAATAATGAGAGATTTCAATACTATCGTTACAAAACGAATTAACTGAATATGGATAATGATGAAACTGGTAATGCTATATTAAGCAATAGTAGGAAAAAATCTTTAAAAATTCTCCAAAAAATCTCTGATGGCTTTTCCAGGCGAAGGAAAGATTGAAAATAACAGTCATCAGATATTTTACTTGCATCTTTAACGAGTACAGAACAAAAAACATTTTATCTTTCAGAAACTTTCTAAAGGAAGATTTATTTTTCAATGACATTCAAGTGGAAAGGTGCGAAGATCTGAATAATCTAAAGACAGTTTAACAAACAGTAGCATTTCTGTGGTTCTTAATGCTCATTATCCTCTTATTTTAATATTACTAATATTAAGGCTTTTTTAATTCACACAGGTAACAGCGAAAAAAAAAAAAAAAAAGAAGGTAGAGGGTGAATTTCAGAATAATATTCCACGCATAAATTACCATAAACGAACTGGATTATTTTAGCTGTAATAAAAAGAACACAATATTCAGAGTGCACCAAGATGATCCTTCACCTGTTGCTTTGACAAGCGCATAAAACCGTTTTTATTGCATATTGCTATTTCCACATTATCTTCTGTCATACCAACGTCAAAACTTTCACGCAAGGTCAATAACGCCGTATGAATACCATCATCCAATTCCAACGCATCACTGAATCGTTTCTCCAAAAATGTTTTGGCATTTACATCATTCTTGCCCAAAGCTGTTGCTTTCCAAGCAAAATATGCTCCCTAAATAAAGCGGTATAGCAACCACAATATAGGTTCTTAAAATCATTAAATGTATAAAAGTAATTCTTAAGCAATTTGTTGTTATGCGTCCTCTATGCTCATAAAAACAGAGAATACCGAAGGGTCACACTGAAACAGAAGCGGTCGGCCAGGATTTGGTTCTTGATCCCAGCCAGCAACAAGCATTGACACTCCGAATGGCCTTACACCACTAAAATATTCTTTTTCAATTACAATAGCATTAAGAAAAAGTTGAACGGAAGATGAACAAAAATTTGTGGTGATATTTTTTTTTGTAGAAAAATGGATTATATCGACTGTAACTTGGAGTCATATTCTGATTTCTGCTGCTTATAATGCTCTCTCAAAATTAGGTTTAAGTTCACATTATCTACATTATATGTTATTCGTTAAAATCCATGATGAAAAAAAAAGGGACTAAAAATGGAAATGAACATAAAGACGACATGCCCTGATTGAGTGTATTCTTGCATTACCGCTGCTAACTTGGTCACAAGTTGTGTAGTCGGTATTTCCTCACCATACATCAATTCATATTCCATTGCTAATTTTCGCGCCTTCTTGACCAGTATCCTATACACACATTAAAAAAAGTGGAAAATGAATGAATCCAAATAACACTTTACACTAAGCAGTGATCTAAGTAAATACAAAAATTTTAGAATGCACCAAATCACGCGTCAATTATCTAATTTTAGTATATATAAAATTACGGATATGTTTAGCTAATATATTTGGTTTATTCACATAAAGAAGAGCTATTTATTAATCCGATGATCCAAGATCACAAATCTCCTTTACTTTGTTATCTCTTTTAATTTTTATCTAACTAATTCCTGCAGTAAAACAGCGCACTTCCAGATTACCTAGAGTCAAAGTTCTGCAAATAAGTTGCAAAAAAAGAAAGAATATTGTTACGAGGAATTCAATTTCGCACGTTATCTATGTAGCACAGATATCCAAGTTTCGACACGTTCTGATGTGTAAATTAATGGGTAAGTAAACTCGAAAGTAACCGAAAGAACATCTGCAACCACGGTAAATAAATTTCATCGTGGAGATCTGAATAATTTTTATTTTTTAATTTTTTTTTACCTGTAGTCGGGGCCCATTCCACTATAAACGCAACCGATATGTTGACTAATTTTTTCCACTTTTGGTTGGTCTTCGTATAGTACTGAAACTTTGTTTTCAGTAGCCAAAACTACACCATCAGATGCTGAAACCTGTTTCTTTCAGATTTCATATTACTTCAGAAAGAGATCACATTGTTACAACTGAACATGGTATTATATAAATTACTGCGTTGAAGAAAATAATCAAATGTCACTGTCATACTGTAGGTACAAATGCTCAAAATTTATTGGACAAAAGAGATGATGTGAAATTTAACTAACGCAATTAACAAGCTACATAAATAAAATAATATGCTGCAATAAGTGGACTTATAAACAGGTTTGAGGCAGACGCTTATAAGGTCAGTTCTTGATTTTAGTCGACTAAGAAACAAAAAAAATTTTTTTTCTCAGAAAAATCCAGTAAATAAAGTAATGTCAAACCTCGCAATCCTACGGATGGTTGCCCATTCTTCACTGCATTTAAAGCGTATTCAATTTGCATCAACTTGCCGGAGGGACTAAAATCCGGAAAATCTAACAGCGTAAATATGGACCACAGTGGAAAGAGTTTTGTAAGATTTCAATTTAATTCTCTATGAGAACTAAGAATAGGATCTGACAACTCACTTTGAAATGAGAGGAAACATGAAATGTTATAAGAATACTAAAACTACTTCGAATTATTTTTGTTTCTATTGAAATAATCAATGCAGAAGAAAATAAAACAAAATTTCAATGCTTAGGTCCACTTATTTCAATTAGTAAATGAAAAATAAACCTGAAAGTGGTGAGAGAAAAGCCGTAGTGATCACTTTCACCCATTCTAAAATATACATATTAATTAAATTTCTCTTTTAACTACTGAATTATAATGTGAGTCGAATTTTACGCAAAAAACTCCACAAAAATTTAATATCCCTATATCTACTATCCATTAAAATTTAACGCTAAAAATTAAGAAGACCTATAAGTGTCATCTCACGTAAGAAAACTAGCACTGATCCATGTTATCTGGAGTATTCGGCTGAATAAGTTCTGCTGAGATTACTATAAGAATTTCCTAAGCAAAGATAATCACATTCAACACCTATNATCCATTAAAATTTAACGCTAAAAATTAAGAAGACCTATAAGTGTCATCTCACGGAAGAAAACTAGCACTGATCCATGTTACCTGGAGTATTCGGCTGAATAAGTTCTGCTAAAATTACTATAAGAATTTCCTAAGCAAAGATAATCACATTCAACACCTACAAATTTTTTTGCTTAACGGTAACCAAAACAATGATAATTTCGCTTATAAAAGAGAGAACTAAATTCCCAGGCTTAAATAGGATACTTTCAGGCTATTCGTCAGATAATAAAGACTTCAGCAATGATCCCTTCGGGACTGGCTGCCACACGCCGAGAGGCTTTCCGGAAAATCCCGAAAGCACTCCGGAAAACATGAAAAGATGCAACATCCTTGGAAATAAAGCGTTCCCACATGTTTCATTGCATCAATCACTGCATGCAACGGTAGTGCCACAGTCTGTAACCCATCAAATAATGCTAAACTCATTTAGAATAAGAGATAGTATGTTTTTGGATGAGTGTCTAGGGATTGATGGAATCTTCTGATATAGCATAAGGAGTGTTAAAATCAGAGTAGTGCAGTTATTGCATATAGTTAGGGGTTCCATTGCCTTTAGATTTATTCAGAATGAAAAATATTGTGTGTTTCGGTGAGTGTCTAAAGAGTGATGAAATTGGAACTTGTGTGGAATGAGAGAATTTAGAGAGTAGAGATTCTGTTAGAGTTAGGCTGGAGACTGTGATGTTTACAGGATATTAGAGCAGGGTGCATTAGAGAAATGCAAAGATTACATTTTGCCAGAATGTTAGCAGAGATCGATAGGAAATTCGGAAGTCAGTGCTGCGGCGAGAAAGTGAGAGAAAAGAGAGGAAAAGTGTGTCGGCAGTAGGAACTGGTTAAGGACTGATAAGGATGATTTCGCTTATCAGTGCTGTTGTAATGGATGGGATTATAATCAATGGCTGTTAAAGAAATTATTTGAAAAAAAATCATTTTTACAAATTACTTTTAGTTGCACATGTACGTGATCTACGCTTCAGATTTTATTTCACTTAATCATCTCTGAAAATGGCAAACCCTTTTGTTTCTGTTTTAAAATTGTACTGAAATATCTGTTACTTGCTACTTATTCAGAACTTCCTTTATCTCATTTGTCTTTCTGTAAAAATTATCGCAAAATAATTTACTTCATTTTCTCACCATCATCTGTTCCTCTGCCTCCCAGATGTATGTGTATATTATATCTTCCTTTTCCGCCTTTTCCGAATAGTCTAAAAAAAGGACGACAGAGGATTTCTTTCCCCGTGTTCCACCATTTCTCCTCTTCATTGATTACTCCTGATCACTTTGATTATCTTCAGCTTCTCTTCTGTCTACTTGACATCTACTGCTTCCATTCATTCGTACAATTATCGATGTATCACCTGTTTAATTTTATTGAAGTTATCGGATGTGTTGCTTCAGTTAATTCTCAATGCACACTTGCCATCCCACTTATTTAACCTTAACTGATTAGAAAACAGTAGCCAAATGAAGAAAAGACCCCAATGAAATTACCAGAGAAGATTAAATTAATTTTATATTTCATTGTATCTTCATAAATGGTGCTGGAGTTTTGTTTCTCTTTGCATAAATTGATGAAACTGTTTCGTTCTTTGAATCATTATAATTGCAGTCATTTTTCTTCTTTTCTAATTTGTATCAAGTCGATGCATCCAATTAATAATAGTTATCTTGCACCAGCTGCAAAATTTGTCGATTTATTTGTTGCATAACTGATCGTATCATTTTCCTTAGTGCGACCGTAGTCGTAATCTGACGAATTTGTTTTTTACAACGATTGTTTTATGATGAATATCATTGGAGAGAAATATTAAAAATGAAGAAAAGGTCAGTGTTGGATGAAATGTCGTAAATTTTGAAATTTCTGATCGAAATTACATTTCAAATATACAAACAGCTGAAGTGAATGAAATAAAAGAAAGGAATCCACCAATGAAATCAATTAATAATGGAAAAAGCGGGAGGGAAAAGAGTTCAAAATAAGTAAAATAGGCAATAATGAAAAAGAAATTCTTTGTGTCAAGAAATAATCAAATCAGTATTCAAGCATTTAGCAATTAAGATTAAGTTGTGTTTGTTGATTGTGAACGAAAAAGAAAAAAGAAGCTAAATTCAGCGCTAAAAATTGCGTTTAAATTAGGAAAAAAAAGTGTAAGAAAATGCTTTTGTTGGAAGTTGTAATATATTTCAATATATATTTGTGATTAAAATTCTACATTCTGACATAAGTTATCCTTAACAGAATCTTTTTTATTAAAGCCTGCTCTATTCAATAAGCATTTCATGTCCAAGAAAAAAATGATTTGTTTGCTGTAAGTTTTCGATTGACGTCAATAATTTTTATGTCTAAAAGTGAAAATTAGAGCTTCAAGCTTTTCGGAAGCATCTCTTCCACTTATTTTCACTTTTGTTATTTGCATGACCATTTCCCGTCTGGTCGGGAAATTTATTCCAACGGTTGCTTCAGCTTCGTTGTTTTAATCAGAAAATGAAATACTTTCAAGTTGTTCACATTTTCAAACGAGAAAGCTTTCTGGTAGGTTGAGAATAAATTTTCCCTTTTGTCTATATATCTTACTTCACCTACCGTTAATGAATGGTCTCAAAAAAGGTAAAAACATTATCACACTGATTCCAGGTGTACTGTAGCTGATTTGAGAGATTTTGAAGGAAAATGGCTCAGTAAATACAGTAAATTATTCTTAGTGCAACACTACACGGTAGGTATGTTGAAGTAATGTATGAGTACTTCAGTGTAACACTGTAGTTTACGGTAGTGGTACAGAGTAATCATAAATCGTGCAGTGTAATACGGTGCAATGGTGCTCTATGGTATGTGCATAGCACTTCATCACAATTTAATGCATGGTACTAGCACGCTGTGATGAGTACGGTAGATGTAGGACAGATGCCATCTACGGTGAAGAAGGTTAATGTAGAGGTGATGTTCTGTCCTCACCGCAATGAAGGAAGAAGCATTTCAGGCTTTGTTGTGTTGCTACTGCTATTTAGGATGAAATCTGATGGAGCTAAGACTGGAATATGTTGCTTGGCCATCACACTACTACTTTCACCAAGGCCCTATCATTTTTGTCTATTTTCTCTTCTCTCTCACTCTGTGCATTTCTCACTATTCTATCCTAAGCTTGTTCCTCATCAGTTTCTTTTACTGTCACTTTTAGTCTAAGCTTGTTCCTCATCAGTTTCTTTTACTGTCACTTTTAGTCCTTTTTTCCTCTTTGAATGTTTCCTTCGCTACCATAAGTGATTCAGTTGCTCTGAAGAAATATAAGGCAGAAAAACAAAAGGGCAAGTAATAGTAATTGAAAAAAGGGCAACATATATTCAGGGAAAATGAAATCAAAGGAGAGTAAAGAAGGGTAGAAAAAGAGCCTAAAAGTCAACGATCGGTTACGAAGGAAGGAAAAGTTAAGTATTGGTACGCGAATCCAAACATGGAACACATAAACACTCTTTTTGATAAGGTCATACAACGATGTAATGGATTTAGCACAGTATACTACAGTATGATTTAAAGACGTCTCGAGGGATACGGTACATTATCTTGTCGTCACTGTAGTACTACTGATACTGATGATAAATGAGCGGAGGGAAAGTTTCATAAAATGATTAATGAAGGAAATTAACGAATTACCAAATTTCTCTTCTTGGGAAATTCATCATCTGACGGTAGTACTATCAAAGTGTCATTACAGAAATGCATCCAACCTCTGTAATTCTTTTTCTTTTTCTTTTTTTCGACTGTGCACCTCTATTTTAGTCTTTTCTATATGAATAGGTAAATGAGAAAATGTTCGAATTAATTAGGGTAGTTTATTTAACATGGAAAATATCTTAGTATAGAGTAGGAGTACTATGTGCGGCACTTAAAGATTTTGAAAATTTTGTTTTAATTAATTTGAAGGCTTGCTTTACCTTACTTCTTTATGCGCAATAATCAGATATTACTTCGTAAAATTTGTTTCACTCAGTAAAATAAGGGAGGAAACAGAAGTAGTTATATTTAATTAAAGTAAAAGTAATTAGAAATTTCAATCAAGTAAATAATTTCTTGCAACACTTGTGTGTAATAGCTAATGCGATAGCAACTGAATCCCTTTGAATTGTTTAAGTGTAAAATAGAAACAGAACACCAATAATAATTTAAACAATTTCATTTTTCCTTAAACAGCTGAATTCATTATGCATGAAAGAAATTCAAACTCTCAAGATTTCTTCGAAAAAAAATCCAATTAAATTTGGTTATTTTTTGCACCATCAATTTCATATTTTCTCTCCCCTTAAAAAGAATGACATATTTCAAAAAATTATTTCGATTTTAAATCATTTATTTTTACTATTCCAATAGGCGAACATATTTGATGACATCTTCAGGCCTATTTGATGAACTATTTAAGTTTATTTGACAAAATGAATTTGAATAGACTTATCCAGTGAAATATTTAGGATTATTCTTGAAGTTAGATTTATTTAATGAGAAGTTTAAACTCATTTGATGAATTTTCATTTAAAAAAAAAAAGGAAAAAACATGTAAATAATGATCAAATCAAATAAAGTTCTAATACATTAAAGATGACGTGGAGAAGAATTTATCCATTGGCATGACTTTTTTTTTTTTCATATTCCCAAAATGAGCCAAATAGTCTTTTCGACACTCTTAAATCAAGCAGCCTAATTCATTTTCATTTAACTTCAGCAACTGCAATAAAATCTTCTCCTTCATACGTTATTTGTTATTCACAAGAAGGTTTATAACTTACCTTACTTTGGAAGTTCAAAAATTTTATTTGAGAAAGGGAGTTAAAATCAACAAATTGCAGGAATGACTTCCATAATTATTCTGAATAATAATAATAGTGGTAAAAGAAAGTGAAATAAAAGAAAAAGAAGTGAAATGGAAACTTTAATAATGAAGAAAGTAATTTTAATACTTGATTTGATGTTATAATTTTACGATTACCAATTAATTTTTTGAATTTACAAAAATTTTTCTTTTTTTGCTGCTGTCAAAATAACTAGCTGTTTATTTCTGAGTCGGTGCATTTCAATTATTTCACCACAATAAAACTGATTTTTACTATTGCAAAGTAAAAGAAAAGGACAAGAGAGAGAATTTTTCATAGAAAAAAACAACAAAAATTTCTTACAAGCAAAGATTTATATTCCTAAAAATAAAAGATTGAAAAAAGAAAAAAAGTTTAGCAAAGTACGGATTAAAAGATTTGCTAATTATTTTTTTTTTTCATTCTCCAACTAAGAAAAAAAAAAGAAAAACTATTTATGAAATTTCGGATAGCTTTTTCCTTCTTTCGTGTTTCCTTCTTTTGTTTTATTGCATCTATTTGTGATTTATTACTAATTTATTTCCATTAAGACGGAAAAGTACAAAATATATTTCTTTAAAATGTCGTCGTTATTGAGTGACTAAATTCTAAAAAAAAGGAGGAAAATTTAATGAAAAAATAATTCTAACACCAAATATTACAGCAGAACCTAAAGCTTTTCTTTCATTCATTTTTTATTTTTCGGTATAATTTTTGATTAATATTAAGTGATCTTAACTCTTATCAAATGATTAAAGTGATAGCAGCCATTATTGATAGTAATTCTTTTTTCTTAAATTGTTTGCATTTTCATCACCAGTGTGAATTTCTTATACTTATACAAAATACTTTTCGCTACTTTTTTCGCTAGTGAATTGTCTTTCCTCAAAAAAAAAAAAAAAAAAATGTGAAAAAATTTTAAAATTGAAAAATTTTGTAGATAGATTGTAAAGTATTTCAACATATTTAATTAATTTTAATCTTTTTCAGGACAAAGTTAAAATTAATTAAATACAATAAAATTTACGACAAAATAATATAATCTATCTATAAAAAAGCTAGATTTTTTTTATTATTCCTCAATGGGTATAAAAATCACATTGTTTAAGTGTGTTAATTCAAACCTTATTTAATTAATTCCAATTTTTTTACAAATAGATTCAAATTCTTGTAAGTTGAGCTATTATTTAATCAAACTGACTTGAGTCTTGATCAAAACAAGTTCTGATTAATATCAAAAACTGACTTTATAAAATTCTGTATTACTTTAAGATAATGAAAAATCTGAAATTTCCATTTTACACTTTTAAATTCAACAAATTTAGTGAAATTCTTTTTGAATATTTCTGGAAAACTATTGTAAAAAGTGAATTTTCTTTTTACAATAACAAGAAGCGCTTAAATTACATTATCAAATTAATTGCTATCTTCACTTTCATCGGCAACTGATAATTCACTTAACGATAATTTATTTGTTTATGGTTAATTTTCTTCCATTCATACGTATGATTTTTGAGATGCGATTTAATTGATGCATAGAGGAATGAGAATGGAATTGATTTGAAATGACAGTGCGTAGAGTTCTCTTTTTTAGATGTAATTAATTAAATTCTACCTTAGTTTTATTTTTGCCTTTGTTTTAGGAAGAGAAAAGAGAAGGGGGAGAGAGAGAGAAGGAGCAAATGAATGAGAAAAGCAAATGTTAACCTTTTTTATTAGCAGTTTTTTTCCTTATTTTTTTTAACAGAACGAAAGGTTTTCGCTTTTCACGTTCTCTAATTGTTTTCCTTTTAAATACAAAAGACCTTTTTTTCTTCTTGCACTTTTTTTGAATAATATTTCATCGAAATATTTTAATTTTTATTCACACATTGGCTGTCTTGTCTGAAACATATTTAACACTACACTATTGACCTTTCTTTCTTTATTGTAAATAAAAAAGGAAATTTGCCTTTTTTAATTACCGCCTATTCGTACAGCTAATTTCATTACTCAGTTAATGTTCAAAGCGTTATTTGAATTTAAAAAAAATTCAAATTTAATGAAGTTTGCAGAGTCAAACTTCTCTTCTATCTACAATTTTGGACATCTTTATTTTTTTGAAGGCTTTTCATCAACGGATTTTTATCTTTTATCATTTTTTCATTTCATTATTATTTTTTTATCTCTTTATTATTTGTTGATAATTTTGTCGAGACGAATTTGATGATAAAATTTGCCAATGGCAATAATTGCATTGATCATTTAATTTAAAGAAATTAACATTGATTTTTTTCCAGGTATTTTTCCTCTTTTAGAATCATTTCAAAGTGAAGGAATTGGTTAGTTATAAGTTCTTATATTTTTTACTTTTTATAATTTATGAATAATTCAAGGTGGTTTCATCTCTGCCAAATTCGTGCATTTTACTGTGCAGTTAATTATCAAAATTCATTAGTAATTGACTTTACTGTTGCTGAAAAGAAAGAAAAGTTTTTTTTTTTTTAAAAAAAACTATATGCTAATTAATTTGTCACTTAAAAATTGTTGAATTAATTTTAATGGAAGTATTCATTTGCAGCATTCCGTGTGCGTACATCAAATAAATAGAAATTAAGCGTGATATACGTGCTTGATCTGACTTCAATTAATATATTGGGTATGGGATTTGGCAATTACCACTCTTTTTGCATTCTATGTTATTAATTGTTCATTAAATTTGTTTATGCGAAATATTCGGCTGAGAGATTCAAAGCATGCATGATATCCTGACTAGAATACCGGCTGAGAGATTCAAAGCATGCATGATATCCTGACTAGAATACCGGCTGAGAGATTCAAAGCATGCATGATATCCTGACTAGAATACCGGCTGAGAGATTCAAAGCATGCATGAAAAAGCTTTGAAATAAATTTACCTAATCCTAATTATACTTAATTTCGGCATTGACGTTTATACTTTGAACTTTATATTTAATTATTGTGTATGTTTACAAATGATATATAAATCATAGGGTAGTGCCATGTTTGCTCAGAATAACACATTTATTTACCAGTAATTTTTTTGAAATTTAATTTAATTTGATATATTCGCTTACTTATTCCTGAAGAAAAACTGATAATATTTTAGTCGATATTAGAGACGGACTTTATGTTATGATAAAATAAGCCTGAAATATTCAACAGTATTACATTGCGATGAATGGCTAAACAAATCTTAAGGGGAAGGGAAGTTTTTAAACTAACTTGAAAAATTATTAAGTTTAGCTTGCTAGACAATCTGCACTGATAGAAACATTAATTTTCCAATTAGAAGTTTCTATGGCGATGTTACACTTTATCATTCCTTTATTACTAATCATTAGTCTATCATTCAGTAATCTAAGGAGAGAGAAGGGAGAAGAGAGACGATGAAGGATTAGTAAGATCCGTTTCGGCCATTGCGGGAATAAATCTGAATTGATCATTATTCTCTTAGTTTATTTACCAACTAAATTTGATCGATTCATTCTGTTCAAATATTTACTAGAAGTGAGCATTAAGACTCGACATGAGCAAATTATAGACTATCAAGTGACTTGAATAGGTACAGCGGAACTGTTTAGTAAATAGATGGGAATAGATAGATTAAATCAGAAATTGAAAATATACCTATCGGTGTATTGGTAGGTAGGCATAAATGAACTGGATTGAATGAAATGGATCTAACAGGATAGAATAAATCGCATTGTATCATAGATGCGGGAGAAAGTCGAGAAACAATTTTGATAGAACCTTTGTGATAAATAAAGTTTACGACAGCTTCATTAATGTCGTTTGTCAAAGTCCAATTAGTGGATTAATTAACGGATTGTTGTGAGTTATTACAGAGCACAAAAGATGTCAAATTGCGATCTTAAACTTTATGAGAAAATCTGTCAGTGCAATTAATTTTCTCTTTTTTTTTAATTTCACAATTATACAATGGCGTGTTTACACTCAAATTATGACGTATTTGTTTTTACTTAAATTTGCACATTTAATAATTTTCCTTAATTAATGATGTAAGGAAAAGGCTTAGGATGATTAATTATAAGTAAGGTTTTCCCATTCAAAATATTTCATGATGTTATTTTTCCGTCGTCATTTCTTAATAGAATTATTGCTTATAGCGACAACAATTGTTTTTCGTTTTCTTCCTCTCTCAGTCCTTTTTTTTTCGTTTAAAAGTTTTTTTGAATTGAANTTATAGCGACAACAATTGTTTTTCGTTTTCTTCCTTTCTCAGTCCTTTTTTTTTTCGTTTAAAAGTTTTTTTGAATTGAAACAAACAGATCTTTTTGCTGGAAAAAAATTTTTAATAATTAATAATAAGAAAATAAACTTCAAACGAACATTGTCATATTCAATTAGGAAATTCTATTTTTTCACTCATCAAATCAAAAGTTTGTTTTTAAAATAAGCAATTCTTTTCCTTTTTTTTTTTTTAACAGCGTCAAAAATTATTAATTTCCCAATAATTTTTAATACTAATAAAAACAGTTCCGTTCATTCTTTTCTTCTTCATCATCATTCACACATTATTTCTGAGCTCTTTTCATTTTCAAATCTTAAAAAATTATTGCGTAATCGTCTCATCGTTCCTAGCATCCATTAATTTCTTTTAAGTGAAACACGCTAATTGTCCTCCCTTCCTCGCACTTTTATATCATTCCTGCTGGAAGTGCTGCTGTGCATGCATCACTGAAATTTTATCAAATTTTGAAAAATGTCTAGTTATTATGTTTGAATCATGTGGTTCGTATGAATTACAATTATTTTTAACCATTTGATTCCATTGAATTTTTTATTTTCTTGTTCATTTCATACACAACAGGTCCCTTCTTGAAATTACGAAGAATTAATGAAGTGAAATTGCAGGAATTATCCAATTATTTATCATTGTTATTGATTTTAAAAGAAGTAGTAGTCAATACATAACTTTCAATTAATAAAGCTTATATAGTTATGAAGAGAAATATGTAAATTTAATATGCTAATTTTCACTGTTACATATGACATCATATAGCCTCGAATATTGTGGATATAAATTATATTTATAAAAATATCTTTTTGCTTGTTTACTTTTGCATTTCATTAATTATCATAATTGTTGTGGTAGGTTTTTAAAATATATCACAATAATCTTTTGCGGTAGGAATGTAGAAACATTATGGGAAGGCAGTACGACAAATAATTGATAATAGGAAATTAAACTGGATAATTTTACCACCGTTTATAATAATTTAATTGCTAATTACATTGCATGCTTCAACATCATGATAAATTAGTTTTTCAAATGCATATCTCTTCTTTTATGCTATTAGCCTACAATTATTTATATTATTTTGTGATTCTTCACTTATTGTTGAATTTATATTTCAAGACTAGCATTTAAATATGTTTTCTGATAATGATAAAGAGTTGTGGACGTTTTGGTTATCATTACTCACCATATTCCATATATATCGTTATCACTTTATCACTTTCCGATGAGGTCATTTCATTCTCATACTATTCAATCATATTACCTACAATAACTTACAATGATACATTTTCTGGAATATTTGTAATAAAAATGAGCTCTTTTTTTTGTTCAAAAATAGATTTAATGATAATTTAAAATAATTAATTTAGCTACTAGTCATTATAACTCTATTAAAATGTTATAAAACATTTCGCACTTGGATGCTACCAAATGACTGAAACATTTCGGATATGTTCATCCATTTTTGAACATATTGCAAGAGAAGAAATGTATTTCAGTGGTAGATCTCATTAATTTGGACAGGAACTTTTTCTTAAATGCAAATATGCCAGACGACCTATTTATTTCAGATTGCAGTAAGGAAATTTCGAACAGGATCATCATATTTGTGCTTTAGAATGCAAAAACATGTCATGCAATAAAATGAACTTTAAGTAATAAATAGAAAAAATTTTTTCGATAAAATTTCAGTGTGTAAATTTGACTCCTTTTATGCCGCATGGAATAAAAGTCGTCGTTCATGTTTACCAAATTTTATGGCCAGAAAAGTGGATTTTAAACAATTTTAAAAAATTTTTCCATTTGCATAAAATTTATTCCGTTTTTTCCCAACAAAAAGTTGCTGCATGTTTTCTCAATTCTATCATTCTCATTCGCACCACTGTACTCTGCTGGTATGTTTGGTACTGGGTGGTGTTTTTTGGTACCAGTAATTTATTTCCGGTACCACGGTGGTATTTTTTTTAGTAGAAATGGTGACAGTGCATAACAGTGCAAACCAGCAATCCAATGATTGTTTTTTTTTTTAAACTGACAAGTTTTATTTGTTATTAAAATAAAGAAAATGCATCGTTATTTTCATATTCAAATTTCTTTTTTTCTTTATTAATAACAATTTGCTTTCTTTACTAATTAATAACTGCCATTAATTTTCTTTTGTTTCTTTATTCTATAAAATACTGCATAGACTTTAGAGAAATATAATTGTATATATAAAATCTTTTTTATACTTCATTTTCCCAATCATTTTTTATTTCACTCAAATTCTTGTTCGTAAATTGCAGTTATGTGCGAGAACAGAATCCACTTGTTATTCAATTTTCATAATTTTTTCCCTTCACCTATTTCAGTTCCTTCTTTTCATCTCCGTAATGCTTCTTTTCAGGTTAGATTTTAATTATTTGTTTAATTAATTTGTTATTCTTTCCGCTTTGAGATCGATTAGTTCATTTCTTTTTCATGTTGCGCTTTTTGAACGATCTCAAGGAACAAAGATCGCAGGAGCTATAAAATGACCGAGAAAAGTTTTATTTTTTCCTCAACCCAGAACAATCTGTCCGTTTTCACTCGCTAATTACTTCCTCCAAGGAGACGTATCCTTCTTGAAATTATTAGGAAGAAGAAAGAGAGAGAGAGAGAGAGAGATGGAGGGGCATGGGGGAAAGAAAAACTTCAGGAAATTTTTGACTTTTCGTTTGAAATGTCAACAAATTAACTGTTCCTGAAAATTCATAAACTACAAAGTCCACTAAATTTAAAAACTGGTCAACTCCGTGTGTTGAGAAGCAGAAATATGAATTATTTGTGCCATAAGTTGATTAGCTTGAACTCTTGTAAATCTGAAGCGTGACCTTTTTGGTTGTACCTTTAGGCAAGCTATGATTGAAGGCTCACCTCTTTCCCTTTCCATTTCCCTCTCTCTCTCGAAAATATTGAGAAGATTGCCAAGTTCTAACTGACTGACTGATTCATCCCACTGGAAGCAAACAAACAGCCAAATATAATTGCTCCCACATGTACTACAGTCGATCCAATTAGTTTCATCGTTATTGCTACTGCTGCTACTGTTGTTGTTGTTGCTAGTGCTACTGTCTGTTGTTGGGTCAGCTTCTCCATGCTCAACTAAAACTGACGATGGAGAGTGGCACCTTCCTGACTTCCTCCTTTCCTCTCAACCACTATCCCACTGATTGATCCTTCTGAATCCATCCCACTTCGCATCCAGCAATCCATCTGATTCCAGTCCACTGATTCCATCTCGCATCATTCTCAGTCAGTGTGTACCGGTGTGTGTCTGTCTGTCTGTCCGTCTGTCTGATTGTGTGCACGCTACCCACAAGAGACGTATCTTCGTGTGCATATAATATCATCTTATGATGTCGGTTCGTCAGTCTTTTGGTGTTGTTTTGTCACTTAAAAATTTCGAATTCGAAACGACCGACAAACCAACCGGTTGGTCGGTCGTTCGATCGGTCGATCGATCGATCGGCCGGTTGGACGGTCGTCAATGTAATTGAGAATCGATTTTTTGTTGACGTTAGTTGTCGAATGTGTGCGAAGGAGGGTGTAGTGGTAGTGGAAGGGAAGAGTTTTTCGCAGTCGTCGGTTTCAAAAGTTGTTAATGTCAAGTTCCAGTCGTGATCTACGTCAGTAGCACGTGAAATGTGATCTCACTTCTGACTTATCTGGTCTAGTTAGTTTTACCACGCCAAACGATTTTTACGAGGAACAATTAGCAAATATTCATGATAGTGTTGATAGATGAGCGAAATTTCCACATACATTAAGAATATCAGTGAAATCTATGCTCTGTCTTGTCAGTTTAATTTCACGCGGAACAATTAGTAAGAAAAAAAAAATTAGTTAAATAATTTGAGCAAATTATTATTTGGCGGTACAATATATTATCAATCAAGTCGTAAGCTATGACTGTTACCTTTTGCAGTACGTTACGTGTATAACGTGAAAGGATATCGAATTCATAGTGAAAATAAAATTTCGAATCCTACTATATACAATAAAATAAGAAAAAAGGGAAATGCTTATATAATTATGACTGTTTTCTTTTTCACGTTGCAATATTAAAATTATAAGTGACTTGCCCGATTAATTGCTTTCCAGGAAAATTAGCCTGAAGAACACATTACGTTTCGGTTCCGGATGCATTAATTGAAGGAGTTAAATAGTTTGGGCAAATTGTTATTTGGCGGTGAATATTTCAATCAACTCGTAAGTTGCATTCATTCTTCGTACCAAAATAAACACTTATTATTCAAGCGTAAATATACGGACTAGCTTTTGCACACTTGAATGATTTAGTATCAACTTGGCCTAGCTTACCACAGTGCATTTCATATGAAAGGTTTTTCAAATTATACAATTTATTTTTAGCTCGAACTCATTTTCGGTCATTACCTAACTTAGTCTTAGCTAACTAAACTCCTTTTGCATATCATTATCACTTAGTTCTCTTATTTAATTTCATTCTCATGCCGTTGTCACTAGATCCTTTTACAGTTTTTTTATTTCACTCCGATCTTATTGTTCAGTTGCTTTAATTTGGACCAAACTAATTAAATGCTATTTTGACTGGTCGCATTTCATCACATTTACATTCCAATTCCGATTTCTTCATTTTCATTTGTTTCAGTTCATTTCTATGCTATTTACTACATTGTTTCGTTTCTTTAATTTCCACTTCAATTTAATCTAATTCAAACTCTTTCCATCAAATCTTTTCGTGGTATTATATGTAGTATTTGAAAGTTTCCCAAGTACTTGTCATATCTATTTACATACATTGTTCTCTGTTAAGGACAATTTTTGGTTTGGCCAGCTTTAAATTTAATTTTTAACTTTGAGTTTTTTGCCACTTTTTCATGATTGAAGTGATAAAATTGACATACTTATGAAATTCTCGCTTAAGCAAAACTGATATAATGATAAATGATGTGCAAATATTCTTTCTTGGTTGAAAAAGAACAAAAAAGCGATAGAGGAGGCATGGAAATTAATTAATATTAATGAGCGAGAAAAGACTTTGAGAAAAAGTTGCAGGAAATTTGGGGTTTGAGTGTACTGAAGGAAAGGACGATTTTAAATTTCGAATATAAAAAAGGAAGAAATGAGGAAGAGGACGGAGAAGAAGTAAAGGATGGAATTTTCACATTTTTAATCTCTCCCTTTTTTACTTTGATTTAAAAGAATGAAAGTTCTGGCAGTGGAAAGTTCGAAAATATTACATTAAATTGACGAACAATTGAAATTCAAAAATTCATAAGGATGATGAAATTAAATTGCTGAATATTACATATTGAGAAGTAATATTATTTCTCTTTAATTACTAAACATCTTTTTCCGATTATAAATTTCACTGAGCGATTGTTAGCTTCGTCTTTAAATACCTTTACTGAAACTGAAGTAAAATATGCCGCTTACAGGCGTCTTGTTCAGTATTTCAAATTTTCAAGGATATAATCTGATATCAGATTATAATAACTTGGAATTTGTTTCCCTGGCTAGTTTTTATTAGACCGATTTCAGGCACTGTTTGTAGACCCAAACTGCATGACTTAAATTGACGAAGTTACAGACTTTTAAACGGCAATACCAGTGGCACTTATTGTTCACTGTTTGTTTCTTTGTCAATTTATAGTATTCTTTTCCTTTATCTTATCAAAGACTTCGTCTTCCTTTCCTGCTCCGGAATTCCTTCCATTATTTCGGTTGGGTACAATATTCCCGACACTTTTCCTCCCAGAGATTGATATGCAAATCAAGGTAATTCGAGATTGGGAAGTAGATGGACGGGAATGTTTGTTCATTTCATAAAATGTCTCACTGTTAATTGATTTTGCCATATTGGTCATTGGGCACTTGTAGCATAAATTATTCATACTGACCATCCATTTGCCTTTCCAAATGAGCCTTTACTTTACTGTGTGAGCTTTCTCATTAATATACGTTATGTAAGGAATTCATAATGATATATTCGAGCGAGTTGCTTTGGAAATTGGAAATAAAAACGATTTCTGGAATTTTTCCGAAGTTTAAAATTTCAAGTAAATTTCCAAAGCACTTTTTTCAATTTTTTTAAGAGAAAATCACAGATACTTGGAACCGCTTCGTTACATCTCAGTTATTAAAGTTTGGAAGGAAGAGGGTTGAATATATTTTAGTTTCCTGTTCACGAAGTCGAATTTTACCTCTTACACCGTTTGCGTGTATAACGACGTGTGCGTCTATATATCTTTTACTTCTATTTTGAATTTCTTGATGACTATGTTTGGTCAGGCAGAAGAAATCACGCAAAAGAATGAAGCTACCTTTTTACACACATGTCTTTTACCTGCTCACATAATTTAATTTACGTGGACAGACGATTAACCAGAATTATTCGTTAGTTATCAGTACTAAAAGATTCCTTCTTGAGGAAAATAATTGATTTGGGTTTATTCGGTATACATTTGCGCATTACACTGTGCGCTATTTTTGAACTATTAGTTCCAATTTGTGATTACAGTTGCATTTTTTTAGTTATCGAATTAGGAACCTTAAAATTTATGTGTTGCTTTACGAAGAATTAATGCAGTCTTGCTTTTACGGGTGATTAACTTTTTCAACTCACTTTCATTCACACTTAATATATTATAGGTTTTTTTTCTCACCTTTTACACCATTACAGGTTTTTTTACTCTGCTTATAATGGAGGAATTTTTCTCTTATGTAGTGAAAGATAAAATTAGTAATAGATCTAGGACAAGTCTAAATTGTTTGAGAAGCCGAACCTCTTTGTAAGCTGTAATTATGCTTCCATCGTATATCACTGGTAATATCTGTTAAATTAGCGAGTACACCGAAAATTCTCATATAAAATGGTACTGAAAAATTATCATACTAAATGATTTGGTTTTTTTCTTTTTGGTATCAAAAAAATCTTTTTTTAGGGCAAGCGGATTGCCGGATGGCGATGCCGTCAGCATCCGCAGCCGGAAAGTCCAATCAGGATTTTCTCAAAGTTGATACAGTAAGTTTGCGCTTGAAAGATTTTGCAACTTGATCATTTCTGAATTAATTCCGTCGATGACTTTATATTTGCAAACTTTTCCATTTATATGACAAAAAAAAAATTTCCTTCATAGTGTGGACAATAAAACAATACATCTAGTACTTTTTATGCAATCATTTACTTGCATGCACTCTCCATTTATATTCTACCGTACAGTTTTGCATAATGATTATATGACTTCAATTAATTTACAGGTAAACCTGCGATTGATATTAGTGAGTGGAAAAACGAAAGAATTTCAATTGGCATCAACTTTATCAGCACTTGATATAACTCAATATGTATTTGATCATTGGCCTCCTGGTTTGTCAAGACTTTTCCTTAATCAAAGATTATTTTAATTTAAATTTAGGGTACATATGTGCAGTTGTTGTGCTCATTTGTTGCAATTTATTGCACGGTCAAGTTTATACGGAAAAGATAAACAGTTAGACAAATATCCTGAAAATAAATTACTAACTGACGATTAGTAGAACTAAAACTTGCACATGTGGGAAATAAATATTTGACGATGACCTTCTTATTATTTCAGTTAGTAGCTGTTCTTCGATTCAGACAGCTTAACAATATTAAACCATAGGAAGTTGCTGTCGTAGTGCTTACAGTATTACTGATAAAGAGATAAAATGATTGGGCCATTAAGTCGTATTGTATTTCTCACAATTTTTTATCACCTAATAGTTATAATAGCCGCAATGAAACATGTTATAGTTCCTGAAATGTAAACCCCCCCTCCTCTTCGTCTTCCATACTCTTAATCACTGTTATCCAAAGGCTCTTTCACGAGAGAATGTCAATTGGGCAACAGTATCATAATAATCATAGTGATATAATTATGCAGTAATCATCAAGTATTACGGAAGTTTGATATTTCTTGTTCCTCTTGTCTTTTTTTTTTCTTCATTTATAAGTTTTTTCTGTTTTCCTTTTCCAGAGTGGGATGATGAACGTGTGAATTCAGCATCAATGCTAAAATTAATTTACCACGGACGTTTTTTACACGGTAGTGTTACGCTTGGTGCGTTATCATTACCAGTTGGTAAGACAACCGTTATGCACCTTGTTACCCGTGAAAATTTACCTGAAACTAGTACCAGTGGTAAGTACATATATCTTCTTTCAACAAAATGACATGTTTTCAATCCCATTTTTGTCGGTAGATAAATAAGTGGTAACTTGGAGAGGTAACTCCTCTTATATTATCTATCCATTATCATTATCACTTATCGGATTGTGACAACAGGTAATCCGGTCAGTGGTAATGATGATGGATAGGTGATATAAGAGGAGGTAAAAAGGTGAACGTGCTCATAATTTCTTCGGATAATAAATGCTACTTCACATTTTGTTTATGATTTATTATCGAAATATGAAAAATGACAAATGTAAAAAAAAAAAATGAAAAGTAAAGTAGGGAAAATCATGAAATATTTTATGGATAAGTTACAAATGCAATTTATTATCAAATTTATATTCTCAAATTACGAGTTTATTTTCCGTTTTAAGAGGGGATGTTAATGGTGGTAATATTATTAATGATCATCAGAGTGACAATTATGACGTGGTATTTTTTGATTATGAAAGTAATAAAAAGAGAGGTAAAATTGTGAAGTTGGTTTATTGAACTTTCGTTTTCTCATTTTTATTTTCTTTTTCTTAGAAAAAAATAAATAAATAAATTTGCTGAATTGGTTTTTATAAATTGAAAGAAAATAATTTGAAGTAATAGAGTAGTAGTACTCATTAAAAAATATCAAATGAAATATGTAGTACTTCCCACGAAAATGTATTAATAAGAAGAAGTAAATAGTGGGGAAAAGCTAAACAGAGTGTTTTACTTGCTCGAGAAGAATTCAGAACTTTTTTAATCGAATAGGAGTGAAGCTTAAGAATCTCATTCACATAATTAAAACACGTCCGTAGTATAATTTATAGTATTTATGGAGATGAATATTATTAATTACTGTCATGATAATATATATAGCAGTGATGATGAATTACAAATGGAATAATCGAAACATATTAATATTAAAAAAGAAATTATGTTGCTTCTCAACGATGTCAGCCCCTATCTCTTCGTCCCCTTGTCTCATAAATCCTAATCTTTTCTAAAATAATTCTCATCTTTAATATCATAATTTCTATAATTCTGTTTCGGTTTTTAGGAAAACCAAAATAAAGAGCATTTCTGTTTTCTGCTTCAGATAATTTGAAGAAAATGAAACGTAATACATGCTGCCGCTGTTGTCCATCATAAAGATGAATACCTGAATTCAAATTAATGCAAATTTTATACTTCTGTTAAAAACTGCGGATGATCACGGACCAATCAGTTGACTCGATCACCCTATTTTTTCGACCAATCACATCTGTCAGGAATTTAGTGGATGCTGTTGTCCGCTTGAGATCGATCCTGATTAGAAGCCTAGACACAAAATAATATATCCCAGCTCCGGAACATCCAAAAAGTGAGAAATAATTCCAATGTCCTCTCATGTATTCTTTCAGCTATTAGGTTGTGTACAGTATGAATCCCTTCCTTTTTTCATTTTTTTGTCCCTTATCTGTTGTAATAAGTAAACAAATAAACCTATGAACAACTGCGACAAGCACCGAAAATTTTCAGAAGCGAGAAATTAGGTATGAATAAAACACTAATTGTATTTGTTTTCGGTGAGAAAGGCTTTTTTCCCCCACTTTTCTCCAAAATTTGAATATTCTTGGGTAAGTCTAAATCATTTTTGAATTTACTTTCACAATGGAAAACTTCCTACTATTCCTAAACCCGCACTCATTAAATAATGATTACCACTGTAATTAGACAGCAGGACCACTTCTCATCCCTGAAACTGTTTTAAAGAAAAAAAAAAAAAAAAAAAAAAACCACCGGCGAAAGAAAAAAGCCATCTGACAATTAAATTCGGTAACCGAAGAATTTTTTTGGCAATTAAAACTTGAGCAAAAAAATTTAAAAAGAAATATCCCTTCCCTTCCTGTTTCCTCTTCCTCTCATGCAGATAAATCCATTTTCCATTTTACTTCAACAACAGCTCTGAAATCCTTCGTAAAATTCTTCTCCTCATCAAGATCATCCCTTTTTTCTCATTAATATCTGGTGTATTCCGCTTGATAGAAATACTACAAATATGTTTTAAAAAAATATCCTTTTCTAAAATCAATGGCCAAGTTCCATGTCTTCCTCATCCCTTCCTTCCTTGTTTTGTTTAAAAAAAAAAAAAAAAAAGTGAAATTTAAGATGGAAAAAAGAAAAAAAAAAAAAGACGAAATGTACTCATTTGAAATGTAATGTACAGAACGATCCATTTGTAACAGTATTTTACGAAACAATAATTAAAAATGAGTGAGAAAAATTGATGAAAAGACAAAGGAAAATCTACAAGGGAAACATACAAACATGTACATAATGGCAAAAATTTAATACAGTGTTAATGAATTTTAATCAACCACTCACGAAATCATGAAGGGAAACTGATGATAGCAAACCATATAAATACAACACAACTTTATGTTCAAAACAATATTGTACCATAAGCCTTTACAAAAATCGTGAATATTAAGTTTAAACAAACTTCCTAATAGACAGTTATTAATAAAAATGAGAACCAACCCCCACTGAAAGAAAAAAAGAACTTGTTGGAATAAAATTAAACAAAGGTGTGCATACATATCTCTCGACTTTGTTATACAATTGTAGAGCCATTTCACAGTGTTTTAAAGATAATTATATAATAATGATATTAATGGTAAAATAATAGTAATAGTGATGCTAATGCCTGTGGATTACAATTAACTTATAGTACCTAAAAATTAGCCTAGTCTTTGGTTTCCAAGGCAATTAATCAATTTCTCATCTGGAGTTAATTTGACATAAATTCCGGGAAATCCCTACCCATCTTCCAGATCATAGACCCAAGACAGTTTTTTGAACGATCACAGAAGCTTTTTTTTTTCCACTGACCAATAATATTCTGACATAAAATAAAAGCTAAACAAAAATTTTAATGATTTGAAGTATAAACTAACCAATTCTACTGCTCGTACACCTTTTAATATAAATCTTTGGCGTTTGATTCATTTTTTCAAATGCGAAGTTATCCAGGGGTGGTTTCAGGAAAATTCCGGAGCAAACCGAACCCATTATTTTTACTCGGCAACAATTTAAGGGCGAGAGCAAGGAGGGACGACAAATATTCAAATAGATTACATGAATAACAAACTTCCAGATTTTATTTGACTGAATTTCGCTTCAAATTTGCTACGCAACATTTTATATGGACCTGCAGTATGAGAGAATAAATTGCTTCAACAATTCCAAATTGGAAAACATCTGAAAAATCTCCCAATTTGAACAAATAGAGCGCGCATTATTAATTATGACTATTTTATTGTTTATCAAGGAGGAATAAAGTGAAATAGATGAAATAAATTCCAAAAGTTTCGAGACCCGTTTTATGTTTTTATTTTGGGAATGGGGAATAAGGAGAAGGGAGGAGGAAAAAAGAAATGGGCACAAAAATGAAATGAAATGAAGCGATGAAGCAAAAATTTACACAGAATCGATGAAAGCACAATGTTTTATTTATTGTTTGAACATAATGGACGCAACACTGTGACACAAAAATAAGTATTACAACGTGGTGATCGATGCCAAGAAAGAAACTATTCAACAATTAGTAATTTTCAATAATTGTAGGTTCAGTGCATTTTACCCGACTGCTACCCGTTTTTCTAACATTTCACAAATTTTATATGTTGAGAAAATGACCTGACCTACCCTAACATTAATTATTGCATTACAAGACCGAATAATTCTTAACGGTTGAATATGTTCATGCAACAATCCTTTTATCCTTTACTGCAGCGAAACCAATTTTGATTTTTGCCTGCTCATTCAGGTAATTTACCATTCATATCCCGGAAATCGAAAATTAGTTTACTCATATCACCGTATAACCTTCCACCTTGACCTAATATGAGACAGTCCGTCCTTTATCACAGCAATAAAACCAATCAGTCCCTCTCATGTTTCCACCTCAGATTTCTCCATATTAATTGCTACCTTCCCGATTGCATGATATCTTCTTCACGTTTCTGTCGTGCTAGCTGTTCCAAAGTATTCGAGTATGGATTTTTTCCACTATACAAAGCTTGTTGTAGATTAGCTGCAGCGGCTGCATTACCAAGTGACATCAGGTTAGAATTAAAGAGACCGGCTGCCGCACCAAGACTTTGCGGTAATCCAGCTGCAGCAGCTGCGGCCGCAGCTGCTGCAGCTGGACCAGGAATACCACTGGGAGGTGTAGCACCCGTTAATGTATACGTAGAGGGAAGACCACGTGAAGCGTTGTAAAGTTGCTGCTGTTGCTGTTGATGCTGCTGACGTTGCATTTCAAGCAAGGCTTCCAGTGAGGGCTGTGACTGTTGCTGTCGCATTTGCGCGGCGAAAAGTTGCTGTCGCATAAGTTCAAGATTGGAAGTTGGTGTCATAGATGTACTACCACCCATACCTGAGGCACTGCTCAAAGCTACCATATAACGATCCATCATTTGTTGCTCCATTTGCATTCGAACCAAATCGAGGGATGACGGTGGTGGAGGTGGTGGCTGCGGTGCACCACTAACCGGAACATGTGGTCCGGTTGCAGCTGCAGCACTAGAAGTCATCTGTGCAGCAGCAGCTGACTGTCGCAATGCTTCCATCTTAAATAAAGCAAGTTAACCACACTGCGGATCTACTAGAAACAAGGAAATTCACCGGTTACATTTCAGAAAATTTTGAAGTACACAATTGAAAAGGAAACTGTGCAAAAAGGATTCTGAAAACCCTTCCTTCATAAAGGAATTTGTAAAAGTCGGAATCATAAAATTATTTAGTCGTAGCATACAATAACCAACCGATTGCATCTGTTGCAATACAGCAGCCATATTGGGATCAAACAACCGCTGCGACGAATAGACGGATTGCGCTTGTGAAGTAACGGCAGAAAGTGGATGGGGTTGAGCAGATGCCGCTGCAGCAGATGGTAACAGATAGGGAGCGGATGAAAGAGAACCATTTGGAAGGGCTGTAGCTGCATTCTGTTGCGCATTTTGTAATGCAGCAAACATAGCCGCCTGAGCTGCTGCTTCACTGGTACCATTAGTGAGAGAAGCGGTAGCACCAGGTAAATTCGGCGCTAGAGGTAAAGATGAACCAAGAACACCGGGTAGAGCGCTTGGAAGAGATCCTTGAAGCGGAGGCATGCTGCCACCAGCTGCAGCTGCGGCAGCAGCAGCTACCGCCATCGACGGCGCCATCAAACCACCTGCACCATTACCAGTACTACCGCCACCAAGTTGTAGATGTAACGCAGAAGCGGTTGTTGGACTACGACTTATTGCTGTCGTCGAACGACCTTGCGAATGTTTCGGTGTTACACTGAAAAACTGGGCAAAACTTCATCGCTTGGTCGAAGACATTGCTTTATAAACTGAGTTAAATTAGTATTCATACAAATTAACCGTCCCACATACACTAAAGGGAAGCAGTCATAAAATGACATCGATAAGTAATACAACACAATTGTATGATGTGTAATAATCTAAAAATATTACTCCATGTTGGATAAAATATTTCTAGCCAATCATTTTTTTCGCATGGTAGAAAGAAGCTACACTTCCTCCCTTTACTGATAATATTTAAACTATACAAATTTACCTCTGACGAGTTAATTTGTTTGGATCAGAAAGTTGCTGAAACGGCAACGTGAAGGGTGATGGTAAAGCACCGGATTGAGCTAGTGCTGGGAATGATGTTGGTAGTCCACTGCCCAAACTGAAACGAATCGGAACGATTAAGACAATTATAAAACAGAAGATATGCATTACTCAGGAGCGTATCGTATATCAAACAGAATAACTGACCACACGATCTTGATTAAAAACCAAACATCAAAATTCTAAAAATAAACCAAAAAATGAATCCTTTGGTATTTTATTTTATAAAAAATAATAGCACCACAAATTGAAACATTAACGACTGTAAAGGACCACACTCTTTTCCCAAACATTTGAGTGCTTAAACATCAAATACAAAAAAAAAAAAAATCAAAGAAAAGAGTAATCCTACGGTATTCAACATCTTTGCTTATTGTATTTATTAAAATCATTTGTTACACAATTCACAATTATTTATCCCAATTTATTCAACCTGCAAATAAATGAATTCAACTGGTGTTTTTTGGAAAGGCGGTAAACTGGAAAAAAAAAAAATCTTTTTTGCGAATTCTAAAAAACTGTTTCGTATAAAATAAAGCTAAAAATACAAAGAAAAATATCAATGGGTTACTGATAAATCGTCAAAAAATAATGAAAAGTGAGCCGGGAGATGAAAAGTAGTAAAAATTTAATTAGAGACTAAATTTTGTTTCTTTTTTTTTTTTTTAAAAAAAAAAAGCCTCCTACTCAAATACCATAACAATTGGCATAAATTTCAACAGAATATGTATAGATAAAAAAAAACCAGTACTTCCTAACCCGAAAAAATCTTCTCTTCCTTCCTTTTTTACCACCATATATTTTAAATCCAGACATTAATCCCTCCTTACCATATTTAACAACTCTAAACTGATGTATCAACTGTTCGCTCCCAACAGACAAAAAAAATTATCAATGTCTAAGTTTTAATAAAACGAATCAACTATTTTGCTCATCCAATCCTGTCTCATTCATTCTTTGCCTTCTCACTTTTCCGGACATATACATAATTACACTACAATCCTCTACACAACTTCAACATTAAATTAAAAGTTCTAACTTTTTCTTTAACCCCTAGACCTAATTCTCTTACGCAGTCAATCGCTTTGCCAAAGAATTCTCTTTTTCTCAACGCCCGCATTCCTCCATTTTCCTTTTATTTTCTGCTTCTCTCGACAAAAAAAAAATGTTAATTTCCTCAGTGTTTAAGAAGTTTTTATGCTTTGAAAAATCTAAAAGTTAATTAGTGAGCAAAAACGGAATGTAAGGAGTAACATGTAATTCTAGATATGCGAACAATGAAAAGTGATAAGAGAAACAATAGGTTTACGCTTTTGTTTTATGCATGCTTGAAAACTAGAACAAACTGCAACCGATATTTCAAATGACACTTTACTAACCAGTAAAACATATTGAAAGAAATTAAACTTTTGAAATAATTAAAAAAAAAAATGCCTACCTCGGCATATTAGCATTTGAAGTAGAGGGTGGACAAAATGGAGCTGTTACCCCACCACTTGCCCTTATTGTCGATGCACTATTGCTATTTTGAGATGAAGCAGCTACTGCGGCAGATGATGCCGATGAACTCTGCGACACTGCAGCTGCAGTTGCAGCTACAACTGAGGGCTGTGGCGTTGAACGACGTTCTTTTTTCGATAATATTTCATAAGCTATTTTAATATGCATTGCACACCAGCGTCCTTGCTTAGTCTGAAAGCAAGAGAAGAGAAAAACTTTTAAACTTGTGCTAAATAAACGAAGTAATTCCCTCTCCAACATAAAATGTCCACCACCTGACAATATTTCCTACAGTACCACACTTTTGAGCAATTTTTATTCTAATCCTAAAGATTCATTTTTTTCTTTGCATTTCCCCTTCCACAGCTAAAAGTTTCAGAATGAAACAGTGCGCAAAGAAAAAAGATACTTAAAAAGATACAGGAGAAAACTATAGATTCAAAACAACTCAAACATAAATTGTACGAGTGTTGATATTGGCAGTTCCTTATCATTTCTTTTCATTTAAATTGCAAAAAAAAATGCAAATGAGTTTTCAAAGTTTCTTAAATCGATCATCAATGTTCCTTTTTTTAAATTATTACTACAATTAATGCAAAAAGTTCAGGCATTGAGAAACAATTATTAGACTGACAAATGACATTTTAGTGATGTTGTTGCAAAACTTTTTTTTTTTCAAAAAGCACTGCCAATGATACTTTTTAACGCTTTCCAACCAAAAAAGTTCATATCACAAAATACTTTGTTTTATTTTTCCGTTAAAAATTTTAATACTCTTCTATTCATGACGGAGGAGAAATATTTTCACTTCTCTAGGAAAAATACAACATTAAGTACACCATGCATAAAGTAGTTGACGAAAAATTCCGATTCCAAAACAATAAATAATCTCGAGAAACAGCAATATATGCCATATTCACTTATGCCAAAACTTTCTATTTTCCATGGCAAAAAAGAAACTATCTCTAACCTTTATAGGTAATGACTGAGTGGCAGCAGTTGGCAAAGCCCGTCCGAGCAGTGCAGCACTTGCAAGTTGTGAACCAAGCGTAGCACCGGGTGGGAATTGAATACAACTCATTGATGATGCCGCTGATGTTGATGGTTGTGCGCTTGCCGAGAGTGTTGTTGGAGGAATACTACCTTGAGTAAGCGAAATCGACTAAAATTAAAATCATCAAAGAAAAAAGAATTGAAGAAATAAATCAAATGAAACTATTTAAATAATAGCAAATTTTAGACGTTAATCCTTTTTCCCTGTAAAAAAAAAGAAGCCCACTGATCAGACAAATAAATGATGAATCGCTGAAAGTGGAGAAAAATCAGTCGGAGCGAGGAACGAGAAAAATATATGCCACAGCTAGTCAAATAATTAACGATGAAATCATAAAATGAGAAAATAAAAATCCATCCCAATGACAAATGAGAAAAAAACTTTAAATAACACCAGCTGCCAAATAATTGTTCTTTTTCAATGTTAATTCACCTGTTGATTAGATGTTCATAAAAATTTAATGAATTTTGGAAAAAAAGGTGAAAAAAGGAAAATCTTACAACTAAACTATTCAAACTAACCTGCTGTGTTTGTTGCTGTTGTAAAATTTGTGCGGCAAGGAATGGAAATGCAGCTGCAGCATTCGGTGGTGCACCAGGAAAAAATAAATTACCAAAATCAGCACCACCAATAGTTGATCCCGCACCACCACCACCGCCACCACTAGCAGCAGCAGCGGCAGCAGCGGCAGCAGCAGCAGCAGCATTCAATGCAGCAAGATTGCTACCACCGAAAAATGCTTGTCGAAATGGATCAAGAAGTGATGCAGTAGGCGGTGGTGGTGGTGGTGGTGGTGGTACCGACTGTGGACCACCGGTTGTTCCACGATTATCCGTATTGGTGGTACCAACGGTAGCACCTGCAACAGCTGATGATAGCTCATTCCGTCCAGTAGAAGCAAGTACACCAATCGAAAGTCCCGATGCTTCACCATTTAATGAATTAACGGATGACAAATGCGATAGATTTATTGGTGGTGCAGCGGTAACACCTGTTTGTTGTTGTTGTTGTTGTTGTTGTTGTTGCTGCTGCTGCTGATGTTGATGACCTGCAACCACTGATGTTGACGGTACATCGTGTCCTGGATCCACTGGATGTGTTGCTGCAACATGGTATATCGTAACTCTTTCCCTGACTCAGCTATTTCCTTTTCTATGCTTAAACTTGAATACACAATAAAAATTGAAACATTCTATTATTTCCTCTTCGAATTACTGCAACAACTTCATTACTCTTGATTTTGTGAAATTCTGTTAATTTTAATGAGAAATACCGGGATATTATGAAAGGAATTAGCAGAGCAACTCGTCCTCATCAAAATTGATACAGTCTCAATATTTTAGTAGAAAATATTCAATATGATAAATGTGTATAGCAGTTCAATTTGCTATTTATACCGTAAAGGAGAAAAAAATCTCGGTGTGACAGTAATTATTACCGGACAAAAAATTTGACTTTTCGTCCTAAACGATGTGACTTTTTTTGCTTCTCTTTTAAAAAATTTATTTCGCGCCATCATTTTCAACAAAAGCCTCGAGTGTCTATCCTCATCATTATTAAACTCGAGCATTACACAAATTTAACAGTTCGACTAGTTCCACTTTTTTGCTTCCCACTGATTGGTGATCAATTTTTCCTATCTTCTGTCACGAAATGTTCAAAGTAATATCATAATGTAGAAAAAAAAAAATTCTGAAAATGCACAGTGGTGCGCTTACTTTCAACAGATGCTGACGACGCTGGATCACGTGCATCAGTTGGACGAGATAACTGTCCATTCCACGAATTCTGTCCAAGATTATCAGCACAAGTTGACATATCAACTTTTGTTACAATAGCATTTACTCTTGTCGCCCCTGTTGTGCCACCACGTGGTGAGGAACCACTCATTATTGCGGATATATCAGTTTTTGGTGCTATTCCAATCAAGCCATTCCTAAACACTTCAAAATTATATAACATCCAAAAGTAACATTTCAATAAAACGAATAAGATATGGAAGTGTTAAAATTACACAATAATATAGAATCTATTTATTCTAATAAATAACTGTGATAAAAAAAAACTAAAATATTTTTTGCGATTAAAAAAAAACCGTAAAATCCTATGAACCATCACGAATCATATACTAATCTATACAAATTATTTATTGGTAGCACAGATAATCTATAATGCTACCCAAAAAAAAAGTTGTCGACGGTATGTTTGGTCCTGGAAAATCTAAGAGATATAAAATAAAGGAAGAAGCATCAACACTGAAAGCATGTCTAGATTTAATTATAAGTTCCAATATTTTCCATCTGTTTTGAATTGTAATTTCAGCAATTTCTTTTGTGTTAATTTGAATTCCTATAATTTCCTCACAACCGATCCACAAAAGGCGACTGATAATTCCATTTCCACTATTCTTTTACTATCGATGCAAAACAGCCTTTTAATTTGCGCTTTGTTCGATAATTGAATGCCATTGCGATCATAATTATATTCTACTACTGATAACAAGAAGTAAACAACTCTTCCTCGTTACGCTACTGATAATTTTCACCATCATCAATAGAACTTTTGATCGATGCCTTGAAGTATGAACATCTGTCTTTTCCACCTATTATTTTCATCCCAACTGACATATTTCCTATATTTTCAAAAAAAATTTTTAGCGGCTTTAACATAGATAGGACATACACATACGCACATACATATACATACAATACACACGCTTTCTTCATTTCAAAAAAAAAAGACAAAATTAAATTTTGCTCTTAGGTCAATTAAAGCCTGCCTGAATTACGTAAACTCATTTTAAGTGTAATAGATTAATTAATTGAATGCATGGAATGAGGCAAATACTTTGTTGAGGATTACTTAATAGGGGGGAAGTGCAGCATGTGGTATCAATAAAGATGATAACCAGGAAAAATAATGGACCAAAGGAATTTGCGATTTTTTTTCAAATTCGTTAAAAATTAAAATTTATGCAACTGGATTCACAGCACTACATGTCCAATTAAACTCATCTTTAAAATACTATAAAAAATTGGTTATATGAAGTTTAAAAAGAAAAATTTATCAAAATTTGGGGAAAAATGCAGGGAGTTAAGTATTAATTGGCATTTCTTTTTTTTTTGCTAAATGCATGATAAAACTAAAACTCGTTTATTATGTTCAAAAATTTAATTTTAAATCTGCAGCTTTTTCGGAACAGTATGGGTTAGAATTCGGGACAAGCACGAATTGTCGGGCGTAAATACAGGGATTAGTGCACAGATTTAGCTTATGGTAATTTTTCTTTTCCAAATATCTCCAAACAAAACTTAACTATTCCAAACTGCCGACCAGATCATTTAAATTGTAGCGAAAACACTAACACAAACAAAAAGAAAAATCAATCATGATTTAATCAGATTCACCAGAATAATTTAACCAAAATATGACTGAATTCATGTGCATGGAACTATGAGTGGAAAAAAAAGAACGAACTTATGATCATCTTGATGATTCGGTTCTAATTTGACACGCTTCTCATATCCAACACTATCCATTAGTAAATCAGATGACCGTTTAAGCATATTACTCAGTGCATTACTCTGATTACCAATAGTAGCAGCAGCAGCAGCGGCAGCAGCAGCAACAGCATTTGCGGAACATACCGTAATACCAGTATCATTCATCCAGGTTGCTGTTGCTGTACCACCGTTCCCTTCGATAAGTGTATCACTTGGAACTGCTTCAATTCGTCCTAAGGATCGAGAATAACGCTGAAATGAAAGGATGATAGTTATTGCATCATTATCAACACTACTATTAGTGGTAGAGTAGGACTCAAAAAGTCCCCAATGTATTATTATTGCGAAGGAATTAACAACAGGCACAAAAAAGCATACATCAAACCAACTAGAACAGTAAGTGAATTTTATCACTACAACACAATAAATGTCGTTTTCATCATTTACTACTATTAAAAGAGATCCAAAAAAAAAACATAATGGTGGTGCATGAGAAGAACGACCAAAGATTATCTCACTCGAAAGAATTGTAAATATCCCAACCACAACCGAAATGGATGTTTTAAACCACCTATCTCTCTTTAAACCAAATGTCAATGCAGCAGTAACAATTCAATAACTATCATCAATACTATATTCCTATTATCATTTTTATTGTCATCATTACCAACATCACCATTTAACCACATATATACACACACACACACACATGTGCGCACACAGAGACACACCTATACCTGCATTTCCTATTCTTTAATTTGAATGCCCCCTCCTTTTTACAATTTCCCCCTCCCCTCCACCTCTTACATCCCTCCTCTTCGTCTTCCTATTCCTTTTCTCTTGCTTCTTATCTGTGCACGAAAAAGTTTAAAGTTTAACAAAGGAAGAATGAAATTAGTTCAATTAAATATTATTTTAACAAATGCTAATTCTCATCTCTTTCCAGACAGATTTAAAGTTAATATAGAGAAAAGCTACCATCCGAACACATATACACATTGCATATATTCATGCAAAAACAACTTTCAATCGAAAAAGAAAAGAAAAAGGACAAGAAAGAGACACATATTTAACAGAAAAAGTAGAAAAAAAAAGTGATGCAAACGGGGACGAATTCGTAAGGCGGCAAAAGAAACGATGCACCGCAGTAGCAGCAATATAATCAACAAGAACAGATAAAAAGTCTTGCTAAAAATCGTGGCAAAAAATCCATCGAATCTTCTTCATACTTCATCATTCTAAAGGAGGACATCAAAAAAAAAAAAGAAAAAATCATGAAACGGAAAATACACGAAAATTTTAAAAAGCAAATTTTGCATAACATTATTACTGCAGACCTCTATCAAAGAAATAAATATCAGTGATGAAATAAAAGAGTCATAAAGGTGTGAAACAAATTTAATATTAGATAATAAAATTTTCAAAATAACACATGAACACTTCCAAAAAGGGAAAAGTTTAATTCCTCAAAATTCATCACACAAATAAAAAATCTTGCAATAAATTAATAATGACTGTGGATGAATGAAGAAGGTAAGTGAAAGAAGAGAGGAGAATTCAAATCGCACGCTTACATCAAAGATATTGCTCTCAACTAGGGCTTCAGTAAATAATAAAAACCGTATAAGGAAAACAACAGGAAAGAGAACAATAGAAAATCATAAACCTAACCGTATTATTTGGAAATAATTTGGAAAACGACAACCGATAAAAGTGCTAGATCCAATTTCTGTTTAACATTTAACATTTGATAAATATTTCGGAAAATTAAACAAACAAAAAAAAGCTTATATTTTGAAGCACTCCGGTGCAATATGAGAAAGAATCAACTAAATTCATAAAAATCGAAAAGGTTTTAGGGAAAAAACATGCGAAATTTATATATATATATATATAAATGATGAAGAATTTTTCATTCCAACTAATCATTCAGGACTATATTCCCAAAAGGTCAACAACAGAATGAAAATCAATCAGTCGGATTATATGATGTCAGAAAATGTAAAATTACGAAATTACTTGCAATTTCAACAAAAGTTTAAAAATTCTTCCAAACCACTATTGCCAATCTAGCCTTGCACTTAAAGTACCATGCAAATGTCAACTTGCATGAAAAATTTCACATGAAGAGAAGAAAGGAATTGTTCAAGGCCTTTTTATGCGCCTGAAATGCTCATTAATGCGAGGAATGAAAAAGGAATGATTAATGCGGAGAGGCGGGAAAGACAGGCAAGGAAAGGGAACGAAAAAAAAGAACAATTTTTATGCATTCTACAAATTTCTGCCACTATAAACGCCATGTCACTAACTTCAAGTCTTTGTTATTTGTTTCTTCCTTTCTTTTAATTTATTGTTTGTTTGCATATTTTATTGCTGCTATTTCTTTAGTTGTGAATTTCACGAAATATTTCACTGCTGACCTTAGCAAACACAGAAAAACACGGCAAAGAAAAAAGGGGTACATTATCAATCATTTTGCTTTTTCAAGTAGGTTTAAGAAGAATTTAACAGGTATAGGAAAAGGCGAAAAAGAGAACAACGACAAATTGATAGTTTAAAAAATTTCGCTTCTTAAACTCTTCCCATTCTCGTTTTTCTTATTTTTACAATTTGATACTTTGATCACTTAGATTTCTTATTCGTTTCCTTCCTTTGTTATTTTTTTTTTCTTCAAAGAAAAAAAAAACTTCATAAAGTATCTCGTAAACGAATATATATCATTTTACATTTTTGCTCTCTGTACAAAGAAAAGAGAAAAAGAAGAAATTTTATCTCGTAAACGAATATATCATTTCGCATTTTGTCTCTCTCATGCAGACGAAGGAGAGAAAGAATGGAAAGAAGGAGAAAAAAGAAAAGACAGCTTATTTTGAAAAACAATTAATATAAAAGGTTCAAATTGAAAAAAAGAAACATATGAAAAGTCAGTCAGCTACTTACAGTAATATGTGGTTGATGCAAGTTATTATATTTCATCAGTGATTTGACCCTTTTTTCATCAAAAAAAAGAAAGAAATTCAGCCTAATTAATTTAATGCTTCCTCGAAAATATTCCACAATTTCTCCTTCCACTCAACTTTTTACGGATACAAAAAAAAAAAAAAAAAAAAAAAAACAAACAGAACAGAGAAGTGAATTATAGAAAACAGATGCCTTATTACAAATATTTCTAGTATTGCTAACTCTTATAACCAAACTGTGTGTTCTCGAAATTCCGAGCACAAAATTTAAAGTAACGAAAAGGAATGAGTTTGATATAATCATAATTATATTTAAAAATGATACATACGTAGCTTGCCTCACCATTATTATTACTACCAGAATTTTCCTAATGTCATTAACTGATAACCTATTGCTCTTTAGGTACCACTGCCATTTTTTCATCACCTTTAACACATATTATTTTCATCCTCATAGCATTAGAAAAAATATCAACAATGCAAATAATAGCCGTGGTGGCATAAGGCATTAAATAATAATAGCATTTGCCGAACAATTTTTTTTTTTTTTTAAAGGCATATACGGTACTCTCAACCGAAAAAAAGTCAAAAAAAGCGTAAAATTTCTTAAAAAAAAAAAGAGGAAGAAGCAGTAATAAATGTCCTAAAAATACCCTTGAGAGGAGAAAAAAAAAGAAAAGAAGGATGAGGAAAAGCAGATGAGCAACAAACCAACAGTCATCAGGCAATAAAATTTAGGAAAGTTTTTTTAGTTTTTTTTTCTAAAATTTGAAAATGAAAACGAAAGGAAAAAAAAAATTGCGACAAATGTAAACAATCAATCACCATCAGGAAATTTTATTTTTACAACCTTTTCAACTATGCTTATTCTCATTCTCCTTCACCTAACTCCTCTCAAACGGAATAGTTCATTCCAGTTCCTTAAAACTACCCGATAATTTTCGACCTCTTTACACTCACCTCTTTCATAATATCCATTCCGTTCCGGTTCTTATTTCGGAAAGTTATTATTCGCTTTGTTCTTTCACTAAATATGTTAACCCTAACCTCGTCATCATCTTCCTCCTCCCCTTTCCTTACGCTGACTCCTCTTTTTTTTCTCAAACTTTTTCGTTAACTTCATCAAAAAAACAAAATCAGCGCTTCCTAGCTTCTTTTCCTTCTTCATTTCCTTCCTCTCCCCCACTTTACCCTAACCCTAATCGACATCGTTTTTTTTCTTCACCCATCCACTTCGCCATTTCCTTCATTCTATACTCCTTTTCCTATCACTTTTTTCCAAATTTGTTGTTGACGTTTATCGAGTCGTCAACTTTACACTTTAAACTTCATTCTTACACTTTTTCGAGAAAAAAAAAAAAGAAAAAAAAACGGAAAGGAAAAATACATCATCACAAAGTAATATAATTATAAAGCTACATGACGATGGCGATGATAATGATTATGATGGGAATGATTCATTATGCCTACCTATATCAATAATATTTCACTATACTACTCATTCCTGCACCCTTTTTCTCTTTCCCTCTCCTCTCTTTATTCAAGTTTAAGAAATAACATTACAGTATAATATGCTTCCATGATCGAGAAGTATTTCTAATATATATATACAATATCAGGTCCACATGATCCACATTAAAGCGATTTATTTCGGCTTTCTGGCACCAAATCACTTCGTTTTAAGATGAATTTTTCCCCTTTTGTTTGTATCATTTTAAACCAAAAAAGATCACTGCTTGATACGACTAAAATGATACTAATAAACCACTATACTACCGCTACTACAACAATTATCACAAAATCACCACTTACTTCACTTCCCCCTCCTCCAGGGTACGCATCACCGCAATCCCCTTTTTCCCTATTCTTTCCCACCAGTATTCGAAACTGTAAATCAAGTAGTTGTATTGAATATTTCTCTACCATTCCCTTCCACTCCTGATTATTTAATTCTTTATATGGATGGGATAGAAAGAAAAACCATTTTGATAGTTCGTGTTCCAAAAAGATAACAATTACACGTAAGAAAAAAATGAAAAGAAAAAAAGAGTAACAGATTAATCTTTCCAAATAATTCATTTAACAAAATTATCATTTCCATCCTTATGTCACTGCTTTTTTAATCATTTTATTATATTGTAAGTATATACGAACTTAACAGTTAAAATAAAAAAGATAAAATTACCATCAGTTTGTTTAGTTTATGAAAAACAATTAACAAACCGGATATAACGAATGGAATGGAATGAGATGAAGAAAGATATGATTGATATAATGAAATTTCATTTAGTAAACATTAGCAAATCCTTTTTCGCTTGTGCAGCTGTAATCATTACAGTTTCGTGCACTAATCACTATTCCTTCTATATTTTATTCCACTTCATTTTATGAAATACTGAAAAAAAAAAAAAAAAAAATTTAAAACGAAAATCGAAACTTTAATATTTAGTTGCAAGGACAAAGATTTAGATTCGAGTCCAGCTAATGGAAATATTTCAAAATAAATAGTTTTAAAAAAAATGTTTAAATAGTATAACACGAAAAAACTGCAGTGTAACGAGAACGGGAAAAATAAAATGGGATAAAAAATGGAAAAAAGATCAGTTAAATTTTCTACTTATAAGACTGAAAATTAAAGCGGTTAAGTTCTTCTAAACTATAAACAAATTTCTATTATGCTTTTAATCTATCGGTCAATAATCTCTCACTACAGACGAAAAAATATTACACCTGCAAATATGGCAACAATGACAATACATAGGTTGTGCTTCTATTAATTAAAAAAACTATCTGTGCAGTTGATAAATCATCAAAGATGAAAAAGTAAACAGAAAACTGATATGCTTCAGAAACTTAATACCCTTTACCCGCTCAATATTTTTCAGTGTATCTATTCCATTGATTCATTCATTTTCTTTCATTTTTTTTTTTCTCATTATACACCATTTAATCCCCACTTATTTTATTTTCTTCATTCATTACCATTATCACTATCACTAACACCGTATAAACATCAAATAAATCATAAATCTGTCATTTGATTAACGCAGCAAACCGTTAGCCATTAACATCAGCATTAAATATTTCTGATCTCTAATTAATACTTTTATCAATGAGCGTAATGTAATACTGCAAGGAGCGGAACATGGAAATTATTTTGTGAGAAAAAAAAATCCCTACGTTCATACAGTGAGTTGAAATAAATATCTAAAATTTTGGTCACAAATAATTTCGACAGGAATAAAGTTTGTCTAGTGCAAATATCATCAGTTAGCATTATATTCACAAAAAAAAAAAAAAAATCAGTAAAAACTTCCAACAGAAAATCAATAGTTTGTCCCGCGAATTACTTACTTTTTAAAAACATTTTTCTCCCTCTGATACTATGTCAACTTGTTCTTATCAAAACATAAAACATATAGAAGTCATAAATTAAGCAGTCGCACTTCACGCTACATGTACTTTATAGGTGTCAGTCATCCTTTACGTATCACATACTTACATATATGCATAAAATCAAATTATGAGCAATCTGAAAGAGGAATGCATCTCGTGGCAATAAGAAAAAGGAAACAAACCTTGACAATTACAAGACGATTTGAAATATCACAAAAAGAGGAGAAAAGGAATTTCTAAAAGGCAAAAACCATAGAGTACTTTGAGGAATTTGAACTTAAATTTTTTAATCACTTTCTGAAATAAAAGATGGCAATTAAATACCAGGAACGCTGATGATATAGGTCAAGTCAAATGCAAGTTTTAAAGCCCCTCCTCCGTGCTCCCTACATATGTGTGCTGCACGTGGATGAATATGCGTGGCTACACGGGCGCAACAGCAAATCCGTTGGAAAAGATAAAAGATTGAAGAACGATATGAATGTAAGCAGCACAGCTAGTGTAAATGTCATTCGGCCTCTATCGTTCACAAACTTTTCATTAAGTTTTCTCTGAAGACTGCCTCAACTTTAAAAGCATTTCACGCTCACACACACTAAAAAAACCAGCAGCAAACAACAGTTAATTAATGCCATAACAAGAGATGGATATGAGATGATTAATAGATGCATATAATGATTGATTGAGTGAACGGATTGACATGAATGCATTATAATTTTGATATCAGTTATCAACTTCTCTAACTAGCCAGAAATCAAAAAGGAATGAGAAGTGACATCAATCATTCAGCTACTAAATCACTATTAATTTAGAGAGAGAAAAGTGAACAATGAAAATATTTGCTTATTTTTTTAGAGCAAGAGAAAAACGGGACAAACAAATGAAAAGAAATGGAGGAAGAAGGTAAGGAAGAGAGGGAGAGTGAGTGAAGGAGGTAAAAAAGCAGCAACTGGTACGTTAACGAGCAGACCACAAACGACAGAGCAGAAAAGTCGGCGAAGAGAAGACCATTACACAGGGGAGAAGGGGAGGGTGAAGAAAGAAGATCCGAAAAAGTTTAATATCTAGGTGGAATTCCAGAAATAACCATAGGGGCAGACACAGAGCTAGAAGACTCGAGACAAAGCGAGACGGAAACGGAACGACGTCCTTCACAACCATTGTAGTAACATCATCCGATGGCGCGGCTCCCTTTAAGCGGTGGCACCAACAAGCACTTGCTGCTGCACCGAGGCAGCTCTGACAGTCTCTCTCTCTCCTCAGCACTGCAGTCTACATCTTACACTCCCCCTTTTTCTCTCTCTCTCCATGCTATTTTACAAGGACAAAAGAAGAGAGAAAAAAGGAAAAAATTTCAACAAACAGTAAGTGCTATGCAACTACATACGAACCAACCATACATACTAAAATATTTTAGTACGAGAGAGAGAGGAGAAAGAAGTGAATTCTTCAAGCAGGAAAAGAAAAGAAAAGGAGAGGAGAGGAATGAGAAGAATTTGGAGATTAAAAGAAGGAAAATAAACAAACGATAAAAACTATGCAAAATAATTATTCGGAAAAGGTCAATGATCAGTGACAAGAACTGTTATAAAATGTTGTCGTTCAAAAAAAAAAAGAAAAATGAAGTACAAAATTTTAAGAGAAAGAAAGAGATGAAAGGAAAAGATGAGGGAGAGGAGACAGGAGCGACTGGAAGAAGGATAATTAATTTTTGACTTCATTTTACTTGAAAAAAAAAAAAAAAAAAAAAAGCAGAAAAACTATTCTAACGCGGTGCACAGCTTTCATTGACAAATGTTAAAGAAGACCAAATAGAGAGATGCGAAAGGAAAAAAACAGGTAAGAGAGTGCGAAATATAGACTGTTTGCAAGTTAGTGGAGATGAAGAAGGAGAACCAGAAGAGCAACGTTAAAAACTGAAATGATAATGAAGAGAGAACGGGTGCTGAACGGTTGGATGAAGGTGATGGATGAATTGAGTGGGGAGGAATGATTCGTTAACCAACTAACTCACTAATTAACTGACTAATTAATCCAATGAATAAAAAAATAAATAGATTAAAATATATATCAAAAAAAGTCATGGAAAGAAGCAAACAAAGGATGGATGTATTGTAAATGGAATTGGAGAAACAAGGAAGAAAAAAGGAAATGAATAAATTGAAACCGCAGCAAAGAAAAAAAAAAGAATGTTTCGGAAGATGAGAAACAGATGTTCATGAATAAATACGTAGGATATGTAGAAATAAATGGCAGTGTTTAATTTTAATGTGATAAAAAATGTACAAAATTTGGAAAAAGCAGCCTTTTTCCACTGATGCAGACAATGATTTTAGATTCTTAATTAAAAAAAACAACTTACTGGCTCTATGCATTTCACTTTGAAACACATCGTCCACATATGATGAGAGAAATTAATATCGAAAATTAGAAGTAAGATAAAATGACTAACAAATATTATTAAAACAAAGAAGCATCAAATATATAACTAGGTAGAACCTTTTATAGACTATATATATAGTCAAATAAAAAAAAACTATATATAGTCTATAAAAGGAGGCAGAAGTGAAAGTATACAAAAGTTTTTACTTCTAATTAAGAAAAAAAAATTTTTTTAAGCCAGCTTTCTTTTTTTTTAACAACAAGCATAGAAAATAAGACGAAATAAAAAATAAACGAAGGTATAATGAGAAAAGAAAAATATAAATATATACGTATTATGCTTGATAATATAAAAAATATTTATTAATATAAGTAATAATATTGGTAATATTAGTCAAATAAAAAGTGTTGAAAGAAAACAATAAAGGAGGAAGTCCATATTAGTAATGATTTATTAGTAACTTTTCTACGTAATTTGTCTTTCTTATCCTTCCTTAATTTAATAAAAAAAAAAAAGAAAAAATAGTTAAAAGTAAAAATGGAATAAAACAACTGCTACTTTTAAATTCCTTTTAGTAGCAAATAATTGTTTAAAAATACCCCTTTTTTTTTTCTTTCCTTCTTTTCTATTATTCGGAATTTTCAGCTTCCCATTTCTTTCCGCTTAAATTTCATTTTAGTTTTTGAAAGCATAAAATGTAAGAAAAAAGAGAGAGGGAAAGAAATATCGATTTGTCTATGTTAGTTTGATGAAAAAAAGTAATGAAATATTATAATATATGCAAAGTGATTAAACAGCATTCTCGTCATATTTAATAGTATTGATAAAATGCTTTTCTTTCCTATTTTACAAGACTGGACTTAAAATTAGAACTTGAACTTGAACTTGAACAAAAACGATAAAATAGCTCTCGATTAATAGAAAAAAAAAAAAAAAAAAAGAAACGGCGGAGATGAGAGAAGGAAAAACAAAAAAATTGATAGAATGATAGGATGAAAGAAGGATAAGGAAAAAAGAATGCAATAAAAGACACAATCACATTTTAAATTTTAATTTAAGGGAAAAAGTGAAAAGAAAAGCAGAAGGAAAGAAACAGAAAGAAAGATGGAATAGAATTTAAAATAAAGCAAAAAAAAGAAAAAAAAATAGAAATATAGATGAGATGCGGGAATACTTTCCCCCTCCCTTCTGTTTATTAAGGCAATAAGTTCAAGAATGAAGAGAGGATAAACTAGAAGGGAAAGTATCGCCATCATCTTTTCTTTCTTTGTCATCCCCTGTCTCCTTATTTTATTTTTTAATCTTTTCATTTCTTTTTTCTTTTTTTTTTTTTTTTTGCAGTTTCTGATATTACTTACAAGTGCTGTCATTTCCGGACACAGAAACTCATCTTTTTTTTCTTTCGCTTTCCCTCTCATTCTTTTCCACCATCTGCAAGTTATTAAAGAAAATTTCAAAATGGAACACCTAACTTGAAAAAAAAATTCAATATAACCCTGGTGCGTCCTAACTTCCTCTCTTTTCCTCCTCCTGGGTGATTAAAAAAAAAAAAAAAAAAACTATAAAAGTAAAGAATACATGACATACGTAACATTACGTAAAATAAACGAGAGGAAACAGAGCACGTAAAATGTGACAAATTTTTCATAATTATGAATATGATGACCAACAAAGAGAAAAAAAAAAAAAAAAAAAAACCAACCAATTTTTTATCCTCTGAAAGAAAAATAATCAAAGCAAGTTGACAGTGACGCCGATAATAGTGGGTCATTGCAAAAGGAAAGAAGTAACAGAGAGAAGAAGTGTAAAATAAGTGTGAAAACGTGATTTACAAACTGCACAAAACTTTGAAAGAAGGAGACGTCTAAATATTGATTAGTAACTTAATTACAAGCCAATCTTCGCTTATTTATTCGTGAATTTGAAAATATAATTGAGTGTGAAATTATCTTTTGAAATTTAACAAACCCGCAAAATTATTTGAGCGAAGAGAAAAAGAATGAGAAAAAGGGTCTACTTTAAACATGACAATTCCATAGTGCCCTTGAAATTTCACGGAATGATATCCCCTGATTCAATGATAAGCAAGAAATTCCACAGCTGCCACCTTGGCCTCTTTAAATTTTCCAATATTAACACAAAGAACCTACGAAAAAAAGTCAGGGTTAAAATAATTCTTCATCCTCCTTGAATTTTTATTTATGGATCAAATTTTGAACAAATGTTCGAAACTGAAAACTATACGAAAAAAGAAAAAGTATCAAATGCCAATAATTAAGCAATGTAGACAGCGAAAATGAACATAAACCACAACGTATCCCTAAAAAAGGAAAACAAACTTCAATCCGGCCTCTTTACATAACGAACGACAAATCCGTCTCGTTTACGTTTACTAAACTGTATCATTTGCACTATGAATGATTTAAATAAAGAAAAATTTCACGTCAAAATTCCTCAGCCTTCTTCTTGCTAATTAAAGAACCCTCCAAAGCTAGAATTCAAAGCAATCAATAACGAATAACACAAAAACTAAAAGAAAAAGGAAGAGACTTCGTTAATTTCTAATATTTCTTCTTAACTAAAGAATCAATTAACCTGTTTTGTTAAACTTTTCATACACCACCGTCATCAAAATAATGATGGCGAATGAAAAAATGAAAAGAGAATTGAAGATGGAGAATTTTCTTTCTTTTGAAGTATTCTCTTCTACCGGGATACTTCTTCCTTTCTTCCTCCCCCTCTTTCCTCTTTCCTTGCATTACTTTTATTACCATAAATCAAATAAGAAATCTGTTTGCTGGAATCTATCCGCAAGATGTTAAAGATTTGGAAATGATGAAGTACACATTTACCCAAACTAAACCAATCATCAACACAAAAGAACAAAAAAGAAAATGAAACTTTTTTGAAAAGAAGGGCTTTGGCAACATTCAATAAGCCCCATTCTGCAAACAAAATTGAAAATTCCGGTTCCGCTGCTCAATTTTTGAAAGCTCTTCTCTTCTTCTACCCTCTCTTATCACACTCTTCTCTCCTCCTCCTTTCCATTTTCTAATTTATTCTTTTTACAAAAACCTCTTCAGACCAAGCATTACATTTTAACTTGAAAGAAATAACTGACGCTACTAGACAAAAAAAGAAAACCCTCCGAACACAAAGAATTGCATAATATTCTACACATATCAGTCCATGACGAAAAAATGTAGTTAAATTCAACTTTTGGACTGAAAAAAAAAAAAAAAAAATGAAATTTCTACAGATTAAGTTTCTCACCTAACATCACAATGTATATAACGTGCACATGAGAGAGAATAAATGTACTAGCATGTAATGGAATTACTTGTTCAGATTTAATAAACCATTTAGATCGCAGAAATTAAACAGGAAATATAATAGTAGTAGAGAAGCTGTGTCGCTATTATGCGAAATGCATTTATATTTTCAAATGAAATTATGAAAAATACTAACCGGTGCTGCAAAAATCACTTTTTTTTCAATTAAAATATGGTAAGAAGATAGTTTTTGATTGCTAGAACCGAAAAATAAACAATTAGTAACTTCAAGAAACCAACCGATTGTCGCGATGGTTTTTTAATTGCATTCGGATCCTTCAACTTTCGCCTCCGTTCCTTCTTTTCCAACTTTTCGTCACCTCCTGATTCACGCTCACGCATCTCACGTTCACGCCTCTCCTTTCGTTCACGCTTCCTTTCTTTTCGTAATCGTCGTTCCTCACTATCAATGCTTGTTCCTTCACGTGCTTCACGCTCTCGTCTTTCTCTACGTTCCCTTCGTCGCTGCTCTTTTTTTTCTCGTCGTAAACGTCTCCTCTCCAGTTTTCTTTCCTTTTCGAGTTGGGCCTTACTTTTGCGGCCTTTTTTCTTGATTAAGCCTAACCGTACATTTTCTTCGTACCTGCGCCGTTTCTCTTCGGCTTCTTCTTTCGCTTTAGCAACTTTCAGTTCGTTCTGAAAGGCCTGAAATAAACCAAATTATTAAACAAAAAAAAAGAGAAATTTCAAATATAAAGGTGAAAAAACATAATGGGAAATTTTTACTAACCAAAAATTGGGAGAAATTTAAAATTTGACAAATAGAAGAAATTTGTGACCCTAAAATTAACATTACCGTTAATCGCAATGAAATTTCATGCGTCACAAATTTCAAAAGCTCTCAACAACTTTTAAGAAAATACGTTTTAAGAAGGTATGAAGATGAGAGAAGGAAACATACGCATAAAGGAGGAAAAGGGGACAGATTACTCTTTTCCTAAAACTGGGACGATATTAGGTGAAGGACGAACGATCTGCTTGTTTCATTTTTAAAAGATCATATAATAATATATAATAATATAACGTAATGCTACCAACTGCTTAGTTACTAATCAATAATTCAATAATAATAGTAATAACAATAATAATTCACAATAATTAATGAGTAATAATCATAACAATAATCATACAAAAATTTCACATTGAGAAATTATAAATAAAACGTTATATGAATCATATAAATATTAATAAAATTATAAAATAAATAAATATAAAATATCATCATACAATTTGATACCACATAATACTAATATACTATATTAATATAAATATGTTATATAATACATAATTAATCTGATATAATATATAATATGATGTAATTAACATAATATAAACACAACATGATGTAATAAAGTAAATATATGCAATATATTATTAATATTACAACTCATCAGAGCCCGGTGCACCCGAGTAAATTCAGTTGCTTCGTGCTGCTTGTATATGTTACTTATTTGGATCCTTCACGCACAGTTCACAACATATATATTTATGTATTATAACATAACACAAACATAATATCGGACATGATATGATGTAAAATAATAAATATATTCAGTATATGGATATAAAAAATGTATCATAAAGAAATAAATATATCGATATATGACAAACAAATATATATAATATACAAATTGTAGGAGAAAATTTCTACATTTATTATACAGCATTTAAGGGAAGAAGTCATAACAAAGAAACGAATAGAACTGTAAAAAAATAAATAAATAAAAACAGGCTGATTGGAATTTTGATTGCGCATATTCTCTATCGTTCAGCATAATTTTTAAAATTAAAGTAGGATGACAAGATGAATAAAAATAAGCTTTCTTATAAATTGTTTTGAAATTACAATAAAAAAAAAGGGAAATGAAACGAAAATATATAAAATATGACCTGCAAGTCATCTAGATTTTTGAACATCAGTAGGGAAAAGTCATCGATAATTGATTCCTTCAACATTGTAATCTTGTCCTTCACTAATAATGTTTTTACATATAATTGGGAACACGAGCACGACAGAGAATCCTGCAAGAAGAAATACAAATTTAGAACTTTTAATGTATGAATTTGAGTCATGAATTTTCTCATTCCTCTCGTTACCTACCGCTCTTTTAAAGCTAGTATCGTCACATCTTATGTTTCATTATCATCTCTTAATGACATTCAAATTTGATATTTCGAATTTTCTTATTCAATTATCTTCAGACTTAATGTTTTAACGAACTGCTCCCTTAACATATTTACTAACTTGTTTACTTTTCTATGTGCAATATTATTTCACTTTTATTTACCTACCTTAAAGTCTCTACTCGTAAATAAAGGACTTTAATAATGTAGAAGATAATGAATTAGAGATGAGTAATGAACTTAGCTTTGCTGGTTTTACTTCACTTTTACTAATTTTAAAAAATGTGCAGTACTTCTTTCCTTTTCCAAAATTTTGCAAATCTGAACTGCAAATTTATATTATTTGTCAACTTCAAAGAAGATGGCCAACAACTTTCCCATTCATCCAGTCAAAATATTAATTTTCACCTTCTTTCTCTTTATGCAAAAAAAGAAATTAATCAGTGAGGTTTCAATGAGAAGTAAGTGCAAACATATCCTAAGTTAGACAATTTTTTTTCTCCCATCGTTTCTTGAAAAATCTGATTTATTGAAATATCGATCACTAATGTTTTTGTTAGGAATAACGGAAGGAAAGAAAAAAGCAGAACAGGCATTATTAATAATGATGATGCTTTTCAAATGAAAATTTGAACTTCAAAATAGTTTTCGTTTTTTCAACAAGAAGAAAAGATAGGAGAAGACTGTTCTTGTTAGTAGTAAATTTATCGCCTGAAAAGACGTAAAATTGCAACCTCATTATGTTGAAATCTTTTAAAACTGCCACTATTTATCGGTTAATTTTACAGGAAAATAAAAAAAAAAAAAAAAAATGAAATAGAATGACATTTTAAGGATATTTCTCTTTTTTTTTCACATTTGCATGTACTAATTCATTTGTCAGAAGCCTGAATGAGAATTTCTTTTTCTTTTTCATTATACTTCAGGAAATGAATTGATTTTGGAGTTTTTTCTTTCGCAAGGACATTCTGTGCTATGAATAACAAAGGAATAATATTTAGCTAAAATCTATAAAGTGATAAGAAATAGAATATATAAAAGCAATTAACTTAATAGAAAAAAATCATACTTCTAACCTCTAATTCCCTCTAAATATAAGTGAAAAAAAGCTTTCTTTTTTCGTATTTTTTTTTTTATTTTAAATGATATAAAATTTCACTAAAATCCATGAATAATTAAGCAAAAAATGCAGATAAACAATTAATTCAACAGAGAATAATCTAAATTGATATTTTTTCCTGTTTCAACAGCGGTAGTAACACATTATTGCTGTCAGGAAAACTATAATACTTTCAAATTTTTCATACAGCAAAAGTCCCAAATATTTAATAAAAATATTTCAACAGATATGCTTATTTATCCACATATTTTCTACTTCTCCAACAATGAATCCTTTTTTTTTTTAATATGTACACATAACATCATTTCTCATTTTGCTTTCAAAATTTTCAGAATTCCACCTCCTTTTCACTGATTTGAAAGGTAAAAAGTTTCAAGAGAAAAAGAGGACACGAAAAGAAGTGGGGAAAAGGAGATGAGAGCGGAAATAGTAATTTAAATTTCTTTTTTTAAATGCTGGGTATGTTTTGAAATGGATGAATTGTAACGAGGCCGTTGACTCTAATTGGATAATTTCAAGGGATGTATGTTAATCTAAAATACCAATTCATTTTAATCTGTCGTCGTCCTTTTCTACGGTATTTTGCAAAAAAAAAAAAGAAAAAAAAAATTTAAAGAGTTTCACTACAAGAAAATTCGACTTATGAAAGAAAGAAATAAGTGGAAAAAAGGAAAAGGAATAAGTTAAAACTAATAAATTTCTATCATCTAAAGAAGAATTGATATATCTAACATAGAAAAAAAAAAAAAAAAAAAGAACTGCCCTTTTCATTTTTTTTTTTCTAAATTAAAAAAAAATGGCAAAGGAAGAAGAAGGGTTTTTCTAGAAACAAATTTTCCTTCTCCTTTGCTCCATTTTTTCCTTCCCTGGCCGGTCTCTTGAAGTTGTAAAGAAAAGAAAAATGAAGCAAACACAAATTTTTTTTGTTTTTGTTTTTTTTTTGTTTTTTTTTTTTTTTTACAGTCGTTTAAGGGGAAATTTTTTACAATTTAACTGCTAAAGCAATTTCAAAACAAACAAAACAAAACAAAAAATATAAATGGTTATGATCCTACTATCGTCCACTATAACACTCATTTATGATTAAACATTTTTGAAATTCCTCAAAAAAAAGTTAAAATTTGGTAGAAAATTTTATTGTTAAAGATTCCGTGATTAAATAATTGTTGCTGTTACTATCAATAATATTATAAAAACCCTGTTAAAAAAAAATAAAAAAAAGGGAAAGGAGAGAGAAAAATCTCGTTCCGTATTATAAAAACACTATACCTTGGGCAAATTACTTAGATAGCGAGATATTTTTCTCAAATGAAATAAATTTAATTAGTATCATCACACCGAATCCTACAGATTACCAACAGTATTAGTGCGTAGTACTATTATGTTACGTACAATTAAAAAATAAGCAAAATTAGGATAAGTTTTCCTTTAATTTCGAAAGCTTATTAGGTCAGAGCACTGTAATATGCAGGAATAAATTACAATTTAGATTAATCATTAACTTTGCATTCAGTCGTTACCACTAATTCAGTTTTAGTTTGATTATATATTTATATTTAGGAAAGATACAAATTTATTTGATTGCAATTTTATTATCTTTTTATAAGCTCCTTTTATCCAACAAAAAAAATTGGAAAGTTTGTACTAAACGATGTTAACCATTACATGTAGAAAAATTAGGACAATTAATTTACTGTAAAACGAATAAAAAATTGAGAAAAAAGTTTGTGTAGAGAAAATTTTATAACGTTCATACTAGGTAAAAAAAGAAAAAAAAAATTACGGCTGAAACGGTAGATGTCCCTTCTTTCACATCTTTTGAAGGTTGCATTGGACTTGGTGAGCGCTTCGGTATTGGATCAATGTTAATTGTTTGCCCGTTACGAATTGAACTTCCGCGACGACGTCCAATACCTTTCCTACAAAGAAGATATTAATAATTGGCATAAATTATGTTGAAGAAAAAGTTTCACTTCAAATTAAATTTGGGTTAAACCGAAAACACGCAGTCATCAGTTCTTTATTCTATTCAGTTTTGATAAAAAAACATATAACCACTTTTCCTGGACTTTTTTCTCATTCTTCAATTTTCAACTGATGAAACTCTCGCACTGATGCGAGAAGAAATGAAACGACCTCTCTCAAATAAGATCATCACTTCATTCCTCTTAAATGTACAAATTTTATGATAAACAAGACAATAAAAATTTCCCCCCTTCATATCATATCTCCCACCACTGCTTATGATGTGTTAAATTTTCCACATGAAAAGAATTTCAATTATCTTCTGGCGATTCAAAAAACGCGTTCAGATTAGGGAAAAACCTGAAAGAAGAGGGGATAAAAAACAATCAAGCTTCTGATAATTTAGCTAATTAAAAGCGAAGTGATACTTCTGAAATTAAAAAAAAAAAATGGCGGATACTGCTTTTAGAAAAAAAAAGAAATAATAAGCTAATGGCATGGAAAAATACTGACGTAGTTAAATATTAAAAGATAATGTATGAATCAAATCATTATAAATCATTTCGATGCTAATATCTCTTTTCTTCCAGTTCCCTTCAATCTCTAACAATTCTGCCTGTTAGGAAACTTTAATTAAATTACTTACTTTTCGAATAAACCTCAACCATAAAGTTGATGGAATCGCCGAAAAATTTGTATATTTAAAATCCAGTTTAATATTTACACAACACGAAATGAAATGTATACAGAACTATTATCACCTTAATTAACGCCGATATTTTATAGATTGTTGAAGAGTTTTTTTTTTCTTTTTTTTTTTTTTTTTTTTTTTTAACAATGCTTTTAGAACTTTAAACCTTCTACTCTACGCATATAAAAAATATAACAGTTACATCATTTATGATTTCAATGTAATTTTTTTCGCCTTCTGTAATTTTGTATTCGAAAACTTCATCGTAATCAGTATAAATATGTGAAATGTTATGTCAAACTTTTCAATTGAAATAAAATCCTGAGACTAATGAAAATAGGGGGGAGGGGGAATTTTTAACAAAAAACACTGATTCATTTTATGATGAAATGAAAATCATAGAATACAACATTTAGTTGTTGCATATGTTATGGGGAATGAATGAAAATTATTTAATGAGAAACAAATATACTTCGACCATTTTTTCCAACGACTCATTATTAGATACGAAGTGCCTCATAGAAAAATAACATAGATATGCTAAAGATTTGTTCAAAATTTGAATCATAATTTCTGTCACGTCGATACATTTTATAAAAGCTATATAATATTAACTTTAGAAATACCAAAAATAATAAGTTGTCAATCATTTGTCCATGAAATAGATATATAAAAATTTGGAATTTTTCCGTCTTACATCAAACTTTCACCTTCTGCTGCTAATTATTACTTTTTTTCTTTCCCATTCTTCATTAAGAATGAAAAAAAAAAAAAAAAAAATAGAAATACCAGCAAAAAAAGAAAAAAGAATGAAAAGAAAATTTTCATCTGAATGGTTGAAAGAAGTGTAATGGAAGTTTTTCCCCCGACATTACGTAACTGAATGAAAGAAAAAAAAGTGGGAAAGGCAACAGAAGATGAGAGGAAAAGAAAGAGAGAGGGAAGGGGAAATAAATGACAGAAATTCTTAGGATGGTAAACTGCTTTAAAAATTTTATCTATAAGATATTTAATAATTCTTGCAAAGTATACATTAATAATGATAAATGTAACATTGTAATAAGCCTTTGTTTCATTTTTTTTTAGCATATAAATTTCCTCCTCTCAAATTTTCAACTATATTAACTTATTAATTTTCAGTACATTTTTCTATTTCTGTTCAATATAAGCTATAAGCAAGAAAAAGTTAATTAAATGTTAAACGCTTGCGATCCTATGATTTCCATAAAGTTATAAAAAAATTCAAGTGTTTTTTATCCCAGCTATTTTCCATCATTTTTCTTCCTAAATTTTTAAATTTACTGCAAGCACGGAACTGTTCCAAATTAACATATGCGAACAAATTCCAGAATATGAAAAACCTAATTCTATCCGGAAAATTACCTTTCTGGATACTGCAAAAGCATAAACAAATTATGCTGGGTAACGAAATTACAACCAGTAAGAATTTTAGATATAAATCAAAAAGAACAGTAACAAAATATTTTCAAACCAATGTTTATTCATACATATTGCTGCTTGTTAACAAACTAATGTTATCGTTGAGAGAGAGAGAGAGAGAGAGAGAGAGAGAGAGAGAGAGAGAGAGAGAGAGAGAGAGAGAGAGAGAGAGAGAGAGAGAGAGAGAGAGAGAGAGAGAGAGAGAGAGAGAGAGAGAGAGAGAGAGAGAGAGAGAGAGAGAGAGAGAGAGAGAGAGAGAGAGAGAGAGAGAGAGAGAGAGAGAGAGAGAGAGAGAGAGAGAGAGAGAGAGAGAGAGAGAGAGAGAGAGAGAGAGAGAGAGAGAGAGAGAGAGAGAGAGAGAGAGAGAGAGAGAGAGAGAGAGAGAGAGAGAGAGAGAGAGAGAGAGAGAGAGAGAGAGAGAGAGAGAGAGAGAGAGAGAGAGAGAGAGAGAGAGAAAGAGAGAGGGAGAAAATTATTCTCGGCTGCTTGCAATAATTTTGTTTCATTTCTCCTCTTTCTCTCCTTTCCTGAAATTAAATTTACGGAGAAATTTTGCAAATGGTAAAGTTCTCATTTTATGAAATCTCTGCGATAAATTTGTTTAAATAAATTTCTATTTCCATTTGGCTCGTTCCCTTTTTTTTGCATTTACTTTTCTCCCTCCTCTTTTTTCGCTTTATTTCCAGCACAAATTACTTCTGATCATTTTGGCACATATAATTTGGCGTTAGATAGCATTAAATAATCCGAAATAATAATTTTGAAACGATCATTCGAAAACTTAATTTGAAACATATATATGCATATATGGAATGATTTTTTTATACCTATCATATCCTGCTTGGTCATCTCTTACATACAGTATCAAGAATAATGTTATATTATATGATTAACATAATAAGAGTTAAGGTATATCATTATATCTCATCTAACAAATATAATTTTGCTTCTTCCCTTCTTCTAATAATTTCTTTAAATATTACTACCAAATTCAAATAAATGACATGGTACAAGTTTTGGAAATTTCATTATTTCTTTGTCTTTTTTATAACACCTCGAATGAATCATAGGAGACTGATTACCAAAATATGCTGAACAATTTACCAGTAACGACAAAAAAATGTTGATATGACTAATTATACCTTCAAAAAACAGGAAAAATTAAAGATCGCAACATTTATAAAAGTTTTTCCATAACACTATACCCTGTGAAACTTTTTCAAAAAATATTCCTTTTCATTTTTGAATAAGTAAAAATTTTCTTTAAATATCGACTTTTTCCTCTCCCATTTTCTTATCTAGAATTTTAAATTTCAAAGTATAATTTGAATGAAATTGATTAATTTAAGGTCGCCACAAGTCATTCCTATTTAAAAGGTTGATTTGTAAAAAGGGAGGGAGAAAATTATTCAGCATTACCGTAATTCTCTCTCAATATCAGAACAGAAAATCATTCATCCATAAGAAACGCTTATAACCACCAACCAATAATGACTTTTATAAAGCTTATCTAAAAGAAAAACAGCAATGAAAGAAAAGAAAAAGAAAAGACGAAAAGGTGATAACTACAAAATATCTCATACTATTCAGAATGCAATATTTTCAAAAAATTCACCTTTTTCAGATGAGGAAGCAGTACCATATTTTATTCTCACAGCTCAAACACAGTACGAGTAACAGATCGAAACAGGCCAAATGAGTTAACCTAAAGCTATTTGAACTAACTCTACAGATCTAATAATGAATTACCATCAGCAAGCAAGTAAGTTGTGCAATCAGTGTAGGTCACATATTAATCTAACAAGACGATCTGCACTATCTGTAAGTGAAATAAACATTTTTGTAAACATCCATTCACATTAGCAGCAGAGGTCAAATATTAATCTAACTAGTTTTTTTTCAAAATGTCCCTTTTCATTTTTGCTCTGATCGAACAAAAAAAATTGGACAAGAAAATCAGCAAATTACTTATTATTCGCACAGTTCAATGTAGAAAATGTGAAAAAAAAGTGAGACTGTTCGGCATTAATAACTCAAATGAATCATGACTTACGAGAAAAATGAAAATGCAACTTAGAATTGGCATATAAATGTTCAACTTACTTTCCTTCAATTCCTTTTTCCTCTTTAATTTAATGGAAAACTTATCACAAGCAATGAATAAACCCACCACACTAACCATTTCTGGTAACTTAACGAGCACCTTAAACAGGTAATTATCTACAATATAGAAAAGTAGCCAATAAATAAGTCGTTTCTAATCATCTTTTATATTTGACGCAAATTATTCATCAGGTAATACTTTACTCATTTAGCTTAAAGATATTCCCTGGAAAAATCCAACAACACGATATCTCATGCCTTATATGAAAATCCAAAGAAAGTATGAAAACGACATGATGATCTAACAAACATAAATACGACATGTGATATTATCATTTCAAATTCCTACGCTGAAATTTTCCTAAGAAATCAAAAATATCAGTTTAATAGACTTTTTTCTAGAAGAAAAGAATGACTGATAACCTTGGCGGTAGAAGAAGGGGCGCTTTAAAGCACGAATCATCAAAAATTTCTTTGCTTGCGCTTGATGATATTGTTGTAGCATTAGCATTATTTGTCCCATTCTTCTCCTCGTCAACACATAGCGATGATTGCTCCTTCTCCTTCATACCATTAATTGCACCGAATTTATGTAAACTCGTCGTTGTTGCTGTTGCTGACGTTTAGATATCCCACTCCAAAACATTAAAATATTAACCACCAACAATTCTTATAAGTAGCAACAGTTGCTAATGTTTATTCTTATTGCTATTGTAACCGTAAGTAGTTGTAAATGTTGTAGTTGCACTAGTACCAGTAGTAGTAATAGTGGTAGCAGTAGTCGTATCAATAGCGATGACAATAACTGTAATTATAGATGGTAACCATAAATTAATCTAGCACTGATAGTGATATCTGTGTAGAAGATGTTGCCAATAACCTTTCCTTCAGTAAAATAATGATATTTACAGATGTAAGAACCTGAAAATTAAAAATTTAATGTGCTTTTTCCTTTCAATAGATTTTTTTTCAAAATCTACCTCACATTCATGTAACTAAAAACGTGAACACAAATGAAATAAATCAAAATTAAGAAAAGAAACTTTCAATGAATTCAAAGCACGAAATATATCTAAATGCAAAAAAAAAAAAAAAAAAAATGAACTCCATAAAACTAATTTTCGATACACATAAGTTTGATGAATTATTTTTTTCCCTTTCATAACATATATTGTAAAATGAAATGAAAAAAACTGGGAAAGGTTAAACGCCAGACAAAACCAAACAACGCAAAAGTACTCCATTAAACTACATTAATTAATGAGAAATTACCCGATGAAAATATTAATAGGGAAACTAAGACGAATAAGATGCACTGCATTTTACAAAATAAAATTTTAAAACTTAGACAAATCGGAAATTCAACCTAAAATGAAGTTATCGTAAATTTCCTTCAGGGTGCTTATTTCCTTCACGATGATTAATCATAATTCGAGCATATACACTGAACGAGAACAATATCATAACTTTTGTGGATAAATAAATTAAATGTAAATATAACAAATCAAATACGCAATACTTTAATTACGCAATACTTTAATTCACCCTAAAATTTGCTAATTAAAGTTGGTGAAAAAAAACTGATTTGCTGTTCAACTAAACAGCAATACAATATTGATATGACCCCAACAATTTTGACCCATTTTGAGGAAAAAAATGGAATAATAAACTGAAAGAATTTGACAGAAGAATTTATAATTATGGATACGAGAATAAAGGAAATGTATTTCCATTCATTTCGACATTCAACAAGATTTTTTTAAATTACTTCTTTTATTCTGAGCTATAAATTTGTGTATCTTCAACAAACTTCCCAAAATTTCACGCATGACTCTAATGAACTTCAGCTTGCGATCAGCAACAAAACAAAAAGCAAGGAAAAATAACTAAACGCAAACATTACTCAATAGTCCCAACTGTCATTTATAATTTTTAGGATGGTATTTTATAAATTTTAATACTCGCCTCATTAAACATCTTAAATTTAGTCTTCCTCTTTTTTCTTCATTTTACTTGACATGAAAAAAGAAATACAAAGTGGGAAAGGAAATATATAAATTTACTGTAAAAAGTTTAGTAATTTAATAAAAAATTACTTAAATTTAAATTCACAGAATTACGGATAAAAATTAATGCGAGAATGATAAGAAGAAAAAAGGACATATTTATTTATATATACAATTAAATGATAATTGTATTTATGATTACTTACATCCCTGATTCTGGTATATAGCTGGTTATTTCGTAAAAAATGAAAAAATTCATTTGAAAGAAACCGATCCATTTAATTCATACAATTACCGTAATTATTATTAAAGTGGTCTGAAATACTAACAAAAGTAAAGGTAAAAAAAGAAAAAGGGTATGAATTATTTAAAAAGTGTCTAAACATAACTAAAATACCCAATAATATTTGTTTTTAAACGGCAAAGACGGATTTTAAAAAATGGTAAATTCAATAGTATGATTAAGTGTTCAGTGATTAGCTTAAATAACATTCCATAAAAGGAACAGTTAGAAACATAGGGAAAGAATCTTTTCAACGCATAACAATTGAAAATGTCGCAGCAATAACACAATCACACTCACAACAGACCATGACTGCTGTTGCAATATAACCAATTATCTATTTAAATTACTTAGAATTTTATATTAATTACTTGTTCATTTATCTAGCTCCATCGATCAACTATCAAATTATCTATCGATTAATCTATTCAAAGCAGATTTCTTAGCTAAGCGAAAATTTTCGATGAGGAAACAGGCCACGGCTGTTAGCATGACATAGTTAGTTAGTTAGCCGAAATAAAGATAAAAAGCTAGAGTAGACCAGCTGATAGTTAGCTTAGTTGTTAGTTAACAAAGCTTGAACTTCGATCGCCGATGCCGTTCTCCTAACAATTTAGCAAACATACATCACCATCACCATTGTTTTCATCTTTATTATTATCTTCTATGAGTATATAAATGCCGATATATTTTACTACTCTTATCCAATACTACAACCATACCATTATTATATATACCGTGATCAACACATCACCTACCATTACTATTACCCATCAACACGATCTTTATGGTTATTCGCACTACCAACAGCAGCAAATCATTCTCAGCATTACCCAATAATCTTTAATTATAGCTTCACATTTCAAAAGTTCTCACTGCTACGTGTAAATGAAATGAAAAATATGGTATGAATGTTTTATTGATGAAACATTAACTTTAACAAAATTTAAATGTTGGTTTAATCTGAAGTCTATCAGCGTTAATATTTTATCCAAAAAAAAGAAAACCATACTAATGACAGATATTTCGCATTCAGTTTTAGACATAATTATTAAGATTCATTACACGATGTAATCGTAGAAATATTATTTCATAATAATATCAAGCAGCGAGCAACAAATAATAGTATCAAGTGGCACCTAAAAATCTCCATTTTTCCGAATTTCTAGAAATTTCGAAGATTTCCTTGGGAAAAAATTTGTGAGACATTAAGTATAATATCAAACAGGTTAGTAGTCATTACTAAATGAGTAGGCAACTATCGACTAAATTTAAACTAATAAGCAAGAATGTCTCATCAAGACTGTTAGCCCTCATTAAAGAGAGAGAGTAGACAATCAATCGATACATCACATCCAGAAATTTGTTCCGAAAAATAATAAAAGATATCCAGGAAATAAGAAAATGAGTAAAGTAGGTAATCAGCAGAGGAACAAATTAATGAACGGGCTATTTATGCAAACTGATTGCGGCAAATACAATATACAAGTTCATCACCCATCAGGAATGGAACAAACTCATTCCGATAGTTCTACGTTAAGGAATTCGCTTAATTACGAATTAAAAAAAACTCGATTTGATAATTCAAAAAATAAGATTACATTACTAAAAAGAAAAAAGCTAAATTTTTGCCGATTGCTGATCTCACCATTATGCAACTCTTCTTCCTTTATTCTAAGGGCGATGAGAATCGTTGAAAAAGATACAGATCCTCAAATCCTAGAATTTTTCTCTTACTGTCGTTTCGAAAAAAAAAAAAAAAGAAATATCATACGGTAAAATTAGATGATTTGCAGAAAGAAAAAAGTTAAATGAAGATATATTATATGGTGTGACTATTGGGTGAATAGTAACAAATCACCAAACTAAAATTATCGAAAAAAAAAAGCAATGAAAAAACGAAAAACTTTTCAATCAAAAATTTTTCGTATCTCCAAAAAAACCTGTCATGGATATGATAGTACTGATGATAATTTTAGTCCCTTCTTTCTTTCTTTCAAATATGACTGTAATAAGAAGCATAACTGATGCTAGTGACCAAAATGATCTTCTCAGAAGTAGATTAATTAAACTATTTGTTTTATTTTATCTCCTTCTGAAATTTATTCATTGCAAACTACTAGAAGACATCACTTCCACTATTTTAAATACTAAAAAAAAAAAAAACAGAACAAATTAAAAAAGAAAAAGATTTAGAGATGATATATCATTTGTAAAACATATTTATATATCATTTCTCCAATCATCGACCATACAAATAATCAATCAATTAATTAATGTACACTTCAGCGCCATGACTTTTTTTTATCGTTTGTAATCACTTGTCACTAATTAAACAACTAGCTTAATAGTTTTCGCAACCGCTGACCAATCAATAACCTCAGTAGTATGAAGAAAAACGCATGATAAATAAGAAAACTGATAAAAATGAAAATTTATGATGTAACAATTCAAAAAATGTGGTAATTTTAGGATGTATTCATATGTATAATACACATCACAGCAACAAACACAAACGTGTGCACATACTTAAACACACATTATATTTCTAATCATCAAATATTTTTGCATTTGAAGAAATAGTTCATAAAAGGATGCATTTCAAAATTAATCAAACCATTTCAACCGAATTTTCTACTGCAAAAAATTTCCCACTAAATCAAATCAGATGAGTTTGTTTTTTTTGACAGAAATTTCCAGTTTATTATTTCAAACGTTTTCCCTGAACACACACACACGCCATATTTTCTTCTTTTCCCACTCTCTGCACAAAAATGGAAACGAAAAAGAGGGAAAAAGTCAAATTCTTCGAAATGCTGAAACGACAACTAAAATAGGTTCCGGCACCAGCACGGATATGCACTCACGCGTTTATCCATCATCTCGAATTGGAACATTCGAGACCAGCAATCCACATGAACGAACGTGTCAAAGGTTACAGCTTGCCGGTGTGTGGGGAAAACCAAAAAGAACACTCTACTGGCAGCATTCTCACCTGCATGAGACTGACAGTCCCTGCAATCCACCTCACAGCACTCACTGCCACTAATTAGCAACGACTAAATTAATTAAGCTCGTCCCTCGTGTTGTTGCCAGTGCGAACCGTTCAATCATGTGAAAAGCAGAAAAATGAGCCAGCGCAGTCTTTCTGATTCCCCTTCCTCTCTCCCTCTCCCTCACTCCGCATTCCATCAATCTCTCTGCCCGTCTGCACGTGTGGAGGGTGTGCGTAGGCGGACGAGTATATCCAGCGTATAGCTCCGTCTATGTCTTTTTATATGTCGGTGGGTCCCTTTGTCTGATGCCACGTTTAGGTCTGTAAGTGCGCGTACACGTAGAATACGTGGACATTTATAAGTATATGCGGTGTGAGAAGTGTAGTCATACATAGGCGTACGTGTAAATGGAGCAAAACGTGCATCTATACAGTAATCTCATACATTTACACTGTGTTAAGTAATATACATATAGATACTAATAGATACAAGTATCTATTAGTAATGTCACTTGTGAACACACGTGTAGTTGCGTCAGGCATAATGCGTGAAATTATTTAAAATCACAATTTCACAAATGGCTGATAAGATAACATTACGTTTATTGACTATGATAACAAATATTGCTTTCGAGTAAAGAAGGAACACACTTGATGGGAAGAAATTGTTTTTTGTTTCTTCTGGAAATAAAATAATTAAATTTAAAAATATATCTCGAAGAATTTTTTTACCACTTCTCAATTCTCCGCAAGAAAAAAGAGGAAGAAACGATAACTGCCTAAGTGGTTTATTTATTCTGAACGAGAATGAATTTGCATAATCAATCGTTACTTCAACAATACATTTCTTAATAACTTCTAATACTATTATTATTATTATATTATTTCTACTCGCAACAGTTGGGATTTCGTTTTCGAATACTACACTACAAAATGAATATTAACTCAGGAAATATTCTTAGAATCATCTTGAAATACTTGCACATTTCTTAAAATAGTTTCAGTCGTTATCCTCTTGTCTTGCCCTTTACCCTTTATTTGTCTCCTTTTGTCCAGTTCCTGGTGAAAAATCTTCGACTCTTCTCAGCCACTGTTATAACTGCTGCAATACAAACTCCCTAAGATCTTCAGAAACTATATTTCAGAAAATGAAATTTGAAACTTGGACAAAAAGGGGACGAACATGACGTAGACCGTTCCATCGATGCATAAAAGAAGCAACCGCTCTAGTAGCTGCCTCATTCCAAATGTTGAACAGAAATGAGAGAGGCTTTTCCATTTGTCAGAGATCACTGATTAAAGGTTCTTTCAAACTGGATTAAAAAATAAAATAAAAATCAAAAATGTATGACAATTACACGAAAAACAAACCCTCTCTCTTTGCAGTCCTCTTCCCTCTCACACTTCTCCTTCTTCTCCACTTTTCCATTCCTTCTCCTTCCTCTCCCTCTCACATTATCATCTTCCTAACATTTGGAAAAAACATGATTACCCAAAATAGCAGCGGCTAATTATCAGTTAATCAAATCACTTTTATACTTGTACTAATCGGATCGGAAGATGACAGTCGAAGAAGAAAGCAAATAATGGCAGTGCATCTCCATCTAAAGAAAGTCCGACTATTTACCGACTGTTAAATAGAAGAAAAACTCTTTCGATTTCCATCCACAAACTTCGTACTTGAAAATTAAATTTCTAAATTTCCGACTCTTATCACGAATGGTAGCATCGACATGTATTGTGTGTGCACTTGCACTGATCAAATATCACCAGTTCCCGTTCTTACTCCACTTCGTCCCTCGTCCCGTCTCCTACATTTCTCGCAGCCTCTCCCCGCCGTTCCCCGGAGATTGCTCCTCGTTCCCTGGAGACTTGTTCTCCTAAAAGTGGTTTCAATTGTGTTGCAACAGTTTACACTCCTCTCCCTCACTCATAATCCATCGGCCGATATCTCTCTCTCTACGATAATTTATCACTTATCTCCTTCCCTCTCGTCCTCTCTCCACTTTCATACTGAAAGGAATAAAATTAACAATGAATTTATCACCAATCAACATCCACTCCACCAACTGTAATTATCATGAGACAGGGAGAGATAAAAACTCATGGCACATAAATCATCCTCATAGTGTATCCAGTAACTTTTCCGGATCTGCTACAGTGAGCAGTGCTAACACGGTTATAGAGTTCGATACTCGCATGCCGTAAAGCTGAATAAACATTACAACCATCCAGAAATGGATTCCACTTACCGTCTTTTTGGAGAGGGAAGTTCCTTATATGTCATGATGCTTCAGAACATAGATGAAGACTGAATCACATATAAGACTAGCCAACTTCTAATACAGTAATTTGAACAGGTGACAGGCATATGAAGAAGGAAACCTCAACAACTAAACAAGAAAAACACAACACAACAGATGAATGGAGTGAGACAAACCGACAATTAAATTTATTATCACTCTAACAGGGGAATATTTAGTTAAATTCGCGATTTGCAAAGGCAAATGAACAAAGTCATTAATTAAATTAATAGAAAACAAACTGCATACAAATATTCCATAAATAGAACGGCTAACTAACTACTGCAAACATCGGAAATGTTACCAATGTCGGAAACTAAATTCATCTATTCAAATGCTATTCACTTTCCCTTCCTCTGATAGTTAGCTATTACTAAGAATTTTCACTATCGATACTCGTTTTTGCCTCACAGTGCAAGGAATTTCAACAGATTAACGATATCTTCGTGCAATTTAATCGACAAAATGAAAATATTTTTTTTTGAAATGAAACTTTGCAACACGAACCAATCATCGTCGTACATAAGGGAGCAATAATTATCGATCATTTTTTAAATATATTTATTATTTATTAAAATCCATTTTGCTTTCCTTCTCTTTATCTTTTACACTTCTTTCATCACCTTCCACCATCTTAATTCGTCCCCCGTCAAAAACCAGAATACGTAAATATGCTGATGAGACTCTCAAGACCATCGGATCAATTAAATAGGCTATAGCAATGATGTAATGCTTACACAGTGTTATAGTGAATGGATTCAGCTGGCTGTGTAATGTCTACGAATCAAATAAGCAACATTATTATCATTATCATCCTTATCACTGCTGATTTCAATTGATTCATCTCAAGATACTACGCATCCATGTAAGGACACGGTACAATTGCTAATGATACTTAAACATCTAGTAGTTCCATAAATCTGCATAAAGAAATACTTCATTTAAGCCAAGGTGGGTTGAATCTAAGTAAAAATATCTTGACTTTATGTTAGGACACTCTATATTCGAGTGAAGGCACCTTATATTTAGATAACTAAATATTTACTGCGACTACCAAAAAAAAGAGATCTAGGGAAAATACTCTAAATATTAACGGTTTTTGAAAACTAAACATAACACTCATTCACTCCACAACCGTTCAATTATAAGAATCATTAAACTACTTAACTACTAGGATCTCCAACCCTAAACTACGAGTTCGCTCTGCAAATATTGCAATATTAAGTAGAAAAAAGCTTCATATTTAATCCATGATACTTTACAGATGTATAAAGGAATCTCCCTGTGGTATTTCTATAAAAACAAAAGATTTTATTTAAATTTCAATTCTCAACCTGAAATTTGTCTTTTCTTTTAACTAAGACATTACACACAACTGCAAACTACAAATCTATATTTTGTAGATTTCTCAAAACTTGGATAAACACTCTTCTCCTGTTGTTCTCATTGATGAATGTAAATAATAGTTAATAATATTAATATCAACTACATGACATAGCACCAGGCACTATTTTCAAGTTAAGTCTTAAAATGCACGAAGAATAGAAAACATATTAAAGATGATAAGTTGATTAAATTGACGATAATTTATGCATATTTGAAGGGTATAGAGTAGCAAAATCGAGAATTAGTTAAAATTTTGTTCATTTCAAATGATTCATTCACTCTGTTTAATCAATTATTCAGCCAGACATCCATTTATCATTCAATTGATCGATTAATTTCTAAAATTTTGTTTGTCTTAAAATCATTCCTAATAAATAAGCAATCATTTGACAGAAAGGGGAGAAAGAGAGAGAGGATAAATAAAGAAAAAAGGATCGATGGAATTTTTTATCCATCGTCTTCTTTGCTATATTGCTTTTCTCGAATTTTTTTTTCTCTTCCTTTTCTTTCTTGTCATTTCATTTTTTCTTCTATCTTCTTCCGGCCTTACTTGAAGGAAATAATTTTAATGTGAATTTGAAAAATTGATTAGAAGAATGAAGAAAAGAAAAAGAAGGCAAAAAACGGAATAGAAAAAGAAAAAGAAAAAAATTTGCGAATAAAAGTAGAAAAAAAAAGGGAAGGGAAAGAAAGAAAAAAGAAAGAAGTGATGGCAATAAACAAAATGAGCGAGCTATACCATTTTTAATCAAAAAGAAAATTAAAAGAAAAAAATGAGAAATTTCATTTGTTTTTTTTTTCACCACCAGTATCAACGGAAAATTATTTCATTATTTCTTCGGGTGATTGATTATTAATTAATTTCTTTTGCCAATTAACTTCTATGAAGTTAGCTTAAAACTACAATTTGCACCGAATCTGCTATTTAGCCAAATGCTTATAACCAATTTGCTTATTATTTTATCCATTACGCCTACTGATCACTGATTTCTTTGTTAGCTATTTTAATTTGATCTTCGTTCTGCTCATTTGTTTTAAACTTTTTAAAATTAAAAAATATCAAAACAAATTCTGGCCAAGCTCTGTTATGAACGGTTAACTTATTGTTAAAAAGCAAAAATAACTTCAAAAATTTAGAGAAATTTAGTGATGAAACATTTATGATTACTATACACTTGTAATTTAGAATTTTCCATTATTTAAAAAGAAATGGAAAGCAAATTTTTTGTGCAACATAAAAGATGTACGAACAGCGCACTGTTCAAGACTGATTAATTGTTAATGACTTAATTAAATTCATTTTCCATTTCAATCTATGTATATACGTGGTTATCATACATATATATATAATATATAGTAGAAGAAAAAAGAAATCTTGAATTTTTGACAGTTTCACACAAGGCGCACAATGATATGAAATGCGGCAAGAGTTATAAAACCTTGTCAGTGCAACATTTTATAAACGAAGCGGCGCTTAATACATTTCACTTTTTTTTTTTTTATAAATTCTGAAAGGTAGCTATTTTGAAAAGATATATAGGATAAAGACGAAAAATATTAATACGTTTGGGAAATTATAAATTAATTAAAGCTAATTTTAATACTTTGGACTCATTTCAATTATTAACTTCATCACTTTTATACTAAAAATGAAAACCAGATTTAATTACGACTATTCCATTATTTAAATTACATTTACAATCTTAATAACAGCTACTCTGTATGCCTTTAAAGAAATAAATTTTATCGTAGTACTACATGGTGGCTAATTGTCCTAATCATATCAAACAATTATTCTTATCATTTGTTACTCACCGGCAACACCAATATCATTAATTTTACCTTATCATACTAACCACTCTTATCACAACAACTAATTAGTTTTATCACCGATTTCGATGAAAAATGAAAACATTTTGCTCTTGTTTTCTATTATTGTTCTTCATTCCTTTATTAGTGGTGTAAACACCCTTCTGAGCTCTAATATCTGATTAATTATGCAAATAATGTACTTCAATAACAATGAAAGGAAAGTTTAAAAAAATTAAAATGAATATGTAGCATATATAAAAATATATATAAAATATAAAAAGAAATTAAATCTTAACAATATTTGTGTGAATAAAAATTCCTGAAAGCAGTTAAGAAATATTAAATGAAAAAAAAGAAGAAAAGAGAGCTTGTATCAAATTCAAATGAGTGGATGAACTGGGCCATCTCAGTCTTTATTTTTTCTTTTTAATTTATCTTACCAAAAATGAAATAACAAAATGTCGACAACCTGTTTAATTGAATACTGAAAAGAAAAAAAAGGAAAGACAATACAGTGGAAAAAAAATCCGCCAAAAAAATTTTTTTCCTAAAAATTTAAATGATATTTCAAGGAAGAAAGTATTAAAAAAAAAAAAAAAAAAGAAAAAGGAGGAAAAGGAGAGAGAGAGAAAAAGAAAAATGCATATATTCAAGCATAAAAATATATTCCACCGAATAATAAAAAATGAAAAGAGAAAGAGTGAGGAAGAGAGGGAGTGAAAATGGTAAAAAGACAATATATTAAGAAGTCATGAATAAAACTGCGAGGTAGGAAGAGGGAAGAAAAAGAAAAAAGTAAAGGAATGCATTTTTCGTTTATCGAGCCAAAATGACAGTTTTGAGTATATAATTTATACAGCATATACTCAGATGGAAGAAAGAGTTGAATTTTGTGAAATGAAAACGATTACATATCCGTCCGTGTATCCTGATCGAATATAAGAACACAAAATGAATTCATAATCAATCGAAATCAATAGTAGCAAATATTCAGTTATGCTTGATTCATGAAATAATGCCATTTTGTTGGCTATAACAATTATGTCACAAAATTGGATACTTTTTTCAGATTAATCATTCAGCAATTAATGACACTGAGAATGAAAATATTCTTCACTTATCCATAAATCGCTCACATTTGTATAACTTGCAGTGGCTTATTAATGAAAAAAGGAACAAAAAACTTTCAATTCATTCTAAAACGCATGTGCTTATCAATACAACGTAAAATGAAGTAAAAAAAAAAAGTATGCGAAATAGTAGTCATTCAGCAACTACCGATGATAATGTAGCAAATTGAAAACAATGAAAATAATAATGTCAAATGTATTACCGTGAAATGATATAATTAACATTTGATATTTTTTATCATTTAATGCCATAATTAGATAAAACAACATGCTGGAAAAAAGCACCTTAGAATAAGCGAAGCAGCAATAATGTCTACCATAACAATGAGCAAGTCTTGAAGCATAAGAACAAATATGTTGTAATGATGGGCGGCAACGTAAATAACAGATAATCCATATGTTCAATGCAAAATTAACTCCACAATTGACGTATGGTAAGACAGAATATGGAATGTTACGCTTAAAATAAAAGCCCAATTTAAACTTGAATTAAAGAATCATAATTGCAGACGAAATCACTAAGCATAAACGTAAATAGATGCGTTACAACTGTGCTAAACTGCATAAAATGATTGCAATTTTTGAATTATAAAAAATAAATTCTTGACTAATTAAGTATTTAAATTTCAAATTTTTGTTGGCAAATCCCATGAAATGATATCTGCTTCTACAGATCATTACTTAGTTTTCTTGTGATTATTTCGCAAATAAGTCATTTGAAAGAGGGACTGAAAAAAGTAAAAGAATAATGCTTGTTTTTCATTATTTATAGAAGATAGGATCAAAAAGTCTGTTTTCCGAACTTATTTCAGCGAATAATTTCAAACGTTTATACAAATATACACACGTAAATGCAAATACAAATACATGTAAACACACGCCACGTGCATATGAAATCATATACAGAAACACTTTCGATGATATGATGACACGAGAAATAATAAAAGAATGAATTTCGATAAAGTGAAATTCCAAACTGAAAAAGAGTTTTTGAAATTAAAGAAGAAATCATGCATTTGTGTAAACACGGCCACATACACAACCACATTCACTGATAAGCGCACAACTACAGTTTATCAAATTCCTGTTTGATTTTAATTACTTTGCCACTTTTAAATAAACTCGAAACTCGTTAAAATGTTTGATGGGATTGTATGAATGAAAATTTAAATAACTTGAACGAAGTAAAATAATTGTAAATAATTTTAAGTTATTACAGGGTCCAATAAAAAATATATTACATGCCATAAAGAGAAACAGTATAAAAAACCAATTTTAGATTCGGTTCCAACAAATAAAATTTGCACCAAAACTCAAAATGAGAGAATGTATATGCATACATAACAGCAGATTGTTTGCTTAAATTGATTTTTTTAAACATCAAAATTTTTATTCATTGTTTTGATTTCACTTTATTCCTCTGATCGTTTTTTTTTTTTTTTTTTTTTCTACTGGAAGACTGCGAACTGAAATATTACATATTTATACTTCCAGGCAGAAAAAGAAAATTTGCATTTCAATTTTCCGGGTTAAATTTGATAGCATATAGCATACTTGCATTCAATGACCGTATAATAATAATGGTATTTCATAAAGTTAATTAAATAAATGTTCCTATAAACTTCAAACAATTATGGATGAAATATCAAATTCTCGATAATATTACTAGAAGTTACGACTGTTAGCATCGTTTATTATTTATTCATTATTAACGTAATAACTAGTCGATTGCTTTTCCCGCTTTTATTTTTTCCTGGTGACACTACATTAGGAGAAATGACANGTCGATTGCTTTTCCCGCTTTTATTTTTTCCTGGTGACACTACATTAGGAGAAACGACCAAAAAAAGTGCTCATTTTTCGCTTTACTTGAAATCATTATAGGAAATTAGCAAGAAAAGGAAGTGGTAGAGAAAACACCAGAATACAGGATGGAAAAAAAAAAAGGAATGGATATAACAGTTAGTAGTTGCGGAAAAGTGAAAAATTTCCTGAAATTATGGATGACAAAAAGGAAGAAGAGGAAAGATGAAATGAATCGGGAGATGGAGAATGATATTATTTAAAATGAACAACCGGAAGTAAATATCCTTTGCCTTGCAAAATTTGTTAATTTTGGTCAAGAATTTAATAATCGATTCAAAACGAATTGAAAGCAGAGAAAAAAAGAAAGAAAACGTTAGTTGACTAATGAAATTTGAGAAATTTTATAGTTTTTGAAAGCTTTGAAACATACTATTTGAACACTGGAAATGATAGCTATAAATAGTAAAAATAATAACTGAAAGGTATTTGTGATAATCTAAAATAAATTATCGACTTTTCATTGTTTAATAAACATCAGTTAAATAATAAGTTGTTAGCAAGTAAATGTCAAATTTTTTCATTTGTTTAAAAGTATCAGAATAGTAATGGGAAGAAATAGATAAATTTAACCTCATTCTTTTCATCGGTTTTATTTCATTTCTATCTTTTTTTTTGAATTCACTTCGAAACTGATGGGAACATAAATCTTTGCATTATGTACAACAATTTTCTTGAATCAATCGATTGATGGAATGAAATTAGATGAAAGGCGATAAAAAGGAGAAAAGAACCAAAATGTAAGCAAAGAGAAAAGCAAACAAATATTCTTAAAAATAATTTGTCAGAACAAATGATTAAATAATAGAAATGATGAAAGAAAAAAGAGTGGAAACTGTTTCATTTTAAGACAGGGGAAGAGGAAAATGAATTAGTCGACAAAAGTAAACACTACTGACATGACCTCTGACCTGGTTCGGACGATGATATTCGAAATAGTTTACTTTCTCCTCTGATAATGTGTTTTTAAAGAAAAAAAAAGGAGAAAAAACAAAATAAACAAAAACAGAAAGCCGACATAACTGATCGAAGTTCAGCAAAGCAATGATCACATTTGAAACTGCCATAAAACTTCATGACTTTTATTGCAAAACAACATCCCATCATTTTCTCCATCCCATTTTGATGTTACTTTTATTTAAATTTGTTTGAAATGTTCAAACAGAAAATTCCTGAATTGAAATTCAACGATATCAAAAGAGGAAATCTAAATTAAAAACCACTATCATCCACACCCAATTAGATTCTTTGGTGTTTGTAATTATTTGAAATTCATTCATAATATTGTGCTTAATATTCTGGAAATGAGACTTAAGCTTTAGAATTTATAATTTCTACCAGCGTCTAATTAATAGTATGAAATATATAACAGACAGTAGGTAAAAGGCAAAACAGAAATTGAAATTCAATTAATATTAAACTGCTAAAGGTTACAATCCAGCCAAAAAGTTTGATTTTCGTTACAAGTTACAAGTGAATGCTATAAACGAAATAATAATTAATTAGAATAAATATATAAATAGTACCTTTGTTATAATCACAAATTGTTTACACGAAGAAGGAGGCATTTACGTTTATTAATGGATGTGAATTGATCAACTATTTTTAAAGAATACAGACAGATTAGCAAATAAATTTTATTTACAAATTTCTAGGTGTAAAAAAAAAAAAACTTTTTTCATGAAAAGAAAAAGCAAGTGTGGTCGCATATACCAAGAAGAATGAGAGGATAAGAATATTAGGGGAAGTCAATTTTTTACAATTTTCATATTGCTAGTTGACTTATTATTAGCTTATATGAACACCAAAACAATTGACATTATTTATTCTTATTAAGTTAAATTAAGTAAGCGGCACCTTAGAGTTAGTTGTTTTAGTATAATTGGCCGTACTACTAAAAATACCTCATGTTTCTGTGGCAGATGAAAATGTCACTAAAATTAAGATAAATTTAATATTGATTCTGCAACATTACTAACACAATGGTCATTTCACCATTCTTTTATTACAATAAATTGTCGTTTTGTTTTGAAAAAATAGCGAAAAAAGAATTGGAAAAAATAAAAAACAGTCTTTCAGGTAATTTTAGAAATATTATAATAAGTTGTTTTTGTAATTTATGTGAACTTTTCAAATAGCACGAGGAAACTTTTCTTTAATGCGAAAGAAGTAAACAGAGCTATTTCACAATATATCATTCAATTATATGATCAGACTTCGAACTAATGAACACTTTGATTGAGCGATATCGTTAATATATAGTCAAATTGTCAGTGTAATACGTCAAAGTGTACAAACAATAAAATCAACGTGACATGAAGTGAGCACATTGAAAAAAAAAATGTCACTTATGTAATTATTAAGTAATTTAAATATTTATATCAAAGTGTTGAAACCATGAAATCAACGTAAGCTAAATCGGTCGAGGATGGAGCAAGAAGAGAAAAGAGTGAAGTGAAATCATTGGCAGAAAGTTAAGTAATCAAAGTAGCATAAGTCAAACCACCAACAACTACGAACATTTTTCGAAAAGACTGTGGAAATATCAGTACTGCAGGAACAATTTCCAATGGGTGCAATCAATGATTGGTTTGGAGAGAGAAGGCAGAGGGAACCAGACCAGCTGCACCACTACAATCGCTCTTTAGGGAGGAGAGGAACGTGCAAATGAGAAGGAGAGAGAGGTGTGGAAAAGAAAAAGGGGCTTCCCAACGATTATTTGCTTCTCTTCAGTCAGAAGGCAATATGTGTAAAGAGAGCAGGAAGGATGAGGAGGGCGAAAGGTGGAGGAAGAAATGAAGAAAAAGAGAATTGTAGGATGTAACAACCACCTCCCTCCTCCCCTCCTTTCCTTCCCCTCCCTGCCCGCACTTCCCCGTTCCTTTGCCCACCCGTACTTCCCCGTCCCTGTACCCGCCCACACCTCTCGCCCACCGGTTCGGCGTGTTCAGGTGGCGTTGTGTCCTGCAACTGCCCTCTGCTCTCCCGACAATCCCTGCATACGTCCTTCCTCTTCAATAAATATAAGTTACGGGGGAAGGACGAAGGGGCGAAAAGTCTGCCCTGACCAGGTCGGCCAGGTCAGGTCGTTGTCCACCAAGTCAAATTGTCCGCGAGTGACCATTCACCTTGTCGTCCAAATCTTCCATCGGTCACTCGTTAAATATTCCCTTCTGTTGATAATTGTTGCATTCTCTCACTGTTACCATTAATTTAAATTCAGTTTTTTGTTTACTGTTTAGATTACGATCATTTCGTTCAGCAGTTTCTCTTTTCTCCATCCTTCCATCTTCTTTCCCTTCTTTCTCGCTCTTTTCCACCCAGAGAAAACAACTTTCTTTCTTTCCACTTCGTCTCTTACTATTGCATCCATTTTCCTTTTCATAAACTGTATAATGTCAGTAGTAAAACAAATCTGAACTTTCTTGTTCTCCTTTTTTGGCCAACAAATGAGACCGAAAGGAAAGGGATTTGATTTTTGTTTACCCGGGCATCTCCCACTCGCAGGGTAAATTTTTTCTCAATGGGAGGGTTTTGTTATAATACCGGGTAAAAGTAGTGTTGGTGCGAGGAATAAAAGGAAATAAAAAGGACAGTTTTACAGGGAAAAGGGACAATCCTTCATGGCCTTATCAAATTGCTGGAAGAAAATATAAAATTTGCATGTTTGTTTTTCTTTCTTTTTTTATTAAAAATTTAATGTTTGAAGAGAAAAGGACAACGTTTGATGAGAGAAAAAATTCTGTTTTGTTTTTGTTTTTTCGATCGAAATTTGCTCATTTGAAATTTCGAAAGAGAAAAAAGCCCCCAACATTCTAAAATCACCAAACACTGCATGAACCAGGAATAATATATACAGTGATTCTCTCTCCCATCACTTTTTCACCTTCTCTTCCTTTCCGAAAAACTTCCTAACATTCATTATTGAGTGGTGATTCTTTTTAATTTTGTCGTCTCCGTGTCATTTTAGATTATTGTTGTGAAGCCATAAAGTTACTCACTCCAATTCTGTGCCAGGTCATCCCACCTTATCTTAAAGCTAGGTCATTTCATTCTAGGTCACTGTTAGGAAGCTATGGATGAGATGATTTTCAAATCAGTGAAATGACACGAATCTATCGTGAACTAAGAGAAGAATAATTTGCTGAGATGTTTTTGACCTTTTTCATGTTCAGAAATTAAATTTCATCAAAACAGCAGTAAAAAACGGCAGCACTGCTTGTAAATGAATTATGTGGCAGCTAATTATCTTTCACGAAATTATTCTTCACGTTTTCTCTTTCTCATTCTCCTCACTACAGTAACAACATCCATCTTTTCCTTCTCTTTCTCTCTTTCAGCGAAACTAAAACTGCATACTGTTTCATCTTCACCTGGAAACTATGATATGATCCCATTTAACCTCTCCCTACATCCCCCCGTCCCTCCCAAATTCTTCCTTTCATTTATCCAATTATTCCTGGCAATTTCTCTTCTCCCCTCACTCTCTCATTCTCAATTTCACATTCATCTACTCAGCTCTCTCTCTTTTTCTCGGTTCCTTTGACCTCAACTTTATTATCTTATCTCTCCCTTTATCATCTATCATACTCCATTATTTTCACATTCCCATCTTTCCGTTTTCCTATCTCCCAATTAAACCAAACTCATAAACTTGATTACTGCTCTCATTCCGTAAACCCAATTGATTTGCAAATTCCGTTTGACCGTTTTCCATTCCCAAATACCAACACTTGGCATAACGCAAACTCTACGAAAGAAAATATTGAAGCTAAATTTCGAATAACAAAAAGTATTCAGCTTGACGTGCATGAATTTTAAGAATAGAAAGAAAAAAAGATCGCCACATTTGATGAATTTCGAGATGAGTCTGCATTATTATTCCGTCTCATACAACTGGGCCATATGTGGGATGATAAGTTGATCTATTGCGACCATTTATAACCTGTACCGCCGACAATCACCTATTATTGCCAAAACAAACTACTTCAGTAATTAATAAAAGAATTTTTTCAATTAATCATTAATAATTTGCGTGAGAAAAAAAATGGAGGAAAATTGTAAATTATGCTGAATGGAAACTGGGAACTTCTTGAAAATAATTTTTCTATTTTAACAAAAAATTGACAGTCGTCTTTCTTTTCCATTGTTTCCTTTTTTTTCCAATTTTGTAAACAGTGTGTTCATCATACTGTTGAAAGGAACAAAGTGTTTAAGCTAATTTTGTCATTTTTAATTTTGTGCTTTGGACGTGAGAGTGAGAGAGAGAGAGAGAGAGAGGAAGTGAGAAAGAATGAAGATTAAATTTGAAAAAAAAGAGAGAAAAGAATGGAGAAAAAAGAATATTTTAAAAGAAAAAAAATTCTGTTGATGACTAGAAATGAGATATATAAATAAATTCCTGTTTAATATTTCAGTTTTGTTCCAATCAAAACATTTAATCAATAAAGGAATTAAATTTTTTAATATAAATTAGGATGTTTTAAAATTTTTATTTTCTTCTCTTTTTTTTTTTTTTTTTTTACTGATAGAATGAATCCTCGTGGGGAAAAAAGCGCCAAGATTTCCAAGAATTTTGAAAAACTATTAGTAGGAACAAAATTGTAAATATTATTTGTTTGAAATGTATGAGGATGAAAATTTAATTCCTAAAAGATGCTTCAGTCATAAATTTTCCTCATACTGATATGGAGTGATATTTTAAATTTTGCTTTTTACTGGCAAGATTTAGAAGTTTTCTTCTTCCCTCTCTCCCACTCGCTTTTTATCACGTAATTTTTGCAGTATTGAATTGTTCGAATGAAAGATTGAAATATGGAAATGAAGGGAAAAAAAGTTATAAAATAGCTAGAATTGTCGCCTTTATCTTCAAAATTCAGCTTAATCAATCATAAAATGTCTGTCTCCTTCCATCCCGTCTTTTCTTCTGTAATTATTGATGCTTTGCAAACATATCTTACATTTATGCATAAATATTGTCATCAGTTTTGGGAAAACTATTAAATTATTGCATAATTTGAAATTTTTTTTTTCTAATTTAGGAAAAAAAAAAAACAGAATAATTCGCCTCGCAAAATTATGGCAGCACTTGACGAAAAAAGTTTTTTAGACTCTCATTATGAAGCATTTTATTAAAGCTAAGACAAATAATCGAAGAGAATTTGCACTATTTTGACGAGAAAAAAGTGAGGATTTTGAAATTTTTGCTTTGATATCTCTAGAGAGGGAAATTTTGATTGAATTTAACAATTAATCATTGCATTGTTGACTTACACCGGTAAAGATCTGATCAGTTTATTTCATGCAGTCTTTATAAGGCAGTGTAATTGTCCTGATATGAATCTTAAATTTTTGTCTTAATCGATAATCATTTCGAAGCATAATTAAACATTCAAATCAATCATAAGCTGTAAATTGATCAGCTTTCAAATCAACCATAATTTTAAAATTCTTTGGATTTTATAACTGAACTTATTATACTTTAGTTTCTGTTCTTATTAATTAAACTTCTTATACTTAATTGAACTTATCTATAAAAGTGAAAGATCCTGTATCTTTATCATACCTATGAATCATCAAATTGAGTGCTTAAAATTGATCTGCACCAAAAATTAATTCCATAAATGCTTTTTTTTCTGTCCCTTAATGAAATTTAATCCTTTTCCATTGTTATTATCATTTTATTTACCAAAGAAGAAACAAAGTAACACATTGCTAACAGCTTAGTTTTACTTTCTTTAGCAGAAATGTTGGAGAAAAAAAAAATTACCCTTTAGAAATTTTGCCATTTTTCATTTCCATGAATAAGTAAAAAAAAAAGTATACATTGTTTCGGTTTGGATAATATTTTAGAAAAATCTGGAAATTTCCTTTTTTCTTTTTCGTTTTCTTTCTTGCATTTCAATTTTTAAAACAACGAATTTGTTTGAAGTTAAGCTGTTTGTTCACACATTTGTTTTCTTTCTAAAAAAAAAAAAAAAAACAAACATTTTTGCTTCCGAAACGTTACAATTCTCATCGCTAGCAACTGTATCGTTTTAAAAAAGTAGGGATGTATTTTTCAGTTGCTTAGGAAATTAAAACAAAAAAGTGTGAGTATATAATTCATATCTTTTGTCTTCTTAGCTTACAAAATTACCAAAAAAAAATACAAAAAAAAGGAAGTTTTTTTTTTGAACGGTTATTTTATTTATTTGACATTTATACTATTTTGTCTTTTTTTCATGCGAGAAAAAAAGGGGTAAGGGTTCAGTAACGAAAAAGTCTATAAATAATTTTAAAATATTCCAAATTTTTCTGTTGAAATGATCGAAAGTTTCTCACTGTAAATTTTTTTTTTATAAACATAGGAAGATAATATCGTTGTCGATACCTGCTAAAAGATGGTAACGAATTTATAAATAGATGAGATGATGTGGAATCTTGAGATGGAATCAATTTTAGATGGAATGTTAGATGGACCGCGTAAAGCAACGAATCACCATCGTTCATCTTTATTCATGCTAGAGGCAGAAGATAATTATGCTAAATACTTTCTGCTTGATTCGATTTTCTTCTTTTTTTTTTTTTTTCCAATTTCCATCATTTATTTTATCGAATGCTGGAATTTTAGCTTCTTCTGTTGTCAGGAATTCTTCTTTCTATGAGTGATTATCGGATGTAGCACAGAATTTTAGAAGGTTCAAGAAGCAATGGATTGGAAATATTTAGAGCAGGAAATGGATTTCCAGTTTCAAATTTTTGCTAATAAACAATTTGAGAGTAAGCAGTCATTGGTAGGATAGGATTTAACTAACTTATTATCAAATGAAAATAGGTTCTTCGGCAGTAGAAACATTTTGCTAAATACAAACCTCTTCTTCTGCTATTATTTCAGTTTTTCGATCTAAGCTAAATGATCGATACCATCATTTAGTGCGGATGGTTTATCCATACATAAAGATGAATGGATAAGCAAATACTTCGTAACATTTTTTAGCACACTAAAAAAAAATTTCTGAAAAGTAAACTTCAGTTCACGAACAGCTAAAGAAATTCTGAAATATGAAAATTATTCGAAACGATCAAAGAATTCATTTTCCTCTGCTTTCATTCTCTTTCTCAAACAATCAAAACAAAAGAAATGGAAGAAAAACCCCGTTTGAGCAAAAAATTAATTAATTGATTAAATTTAGCATTTTATTCGTTTTATATTGTTCTGAAAAAAAAAAATTGCTTTTTTAGTTGCTGTAAACTTCCCCATACTTTTCTGTTTAAGTGCTCTTTTTAGCGGTGGAAAAAGAGGAATGAATCGGAACAGAAAACGGAAGAAAAAAGGAATGGGTTCGGGGCAGAAAAAAAGGTACTGATGAAAAGCTGATTCGAGTCGCATATAATGTTGGAATAACTTTTGCTGAGAGGCTCGGACATTTGCGCCACTCTTCAGTAATATTAGTTAGCATCAGATGAACACTGCCCTTTCAACTGGCAAAAAATGTACTTTTTTAGCTGTAAATTTAAAAGGATAATTGGTTGTGAAATGGAAAATTAATTATCTTTGTGGAGTTCTCAAATATGGAATGAAAACTTTAAAAAAATTAATTTAATTTAATTTATTTCGTTCTAAATTCCATGCAAAAGCAAATGGGTTTTGTTAAAAAAATCTTTTTTTCATGACATTTTTGAACTTAAAGCTGTTGGGGTTTACAAATTTCAAAAATTACGAACGAACAGCATGTTTGTTTTATGAGCGTTTGGCAGATATTTTAAACTTGAAAGAGTTGCAAAAAAAGTTAGATGATAAATTATAGCTTTGAAAGTTGTTTTAAACATTTCGAATGTTACGGATGAATTCATATTTAATTGGCTACTTTGACCACAGATATTCTCAGTTTAATGCTGACGATGGAACTTCATTTAAATTTGGAAAAAAGTGTGAAATAGCCGCAAGAAGTGTGACGCATACATGCTCATCATACTAAGTAAATGGACAAATAAATAAACAAGCACGAAAATCAGTAAACACAAATAAACGGAAGTATGAATGAATAAGGATGTGAACAAGAAATAATGAATGAATAAATGAAATAATATTTTCCATTAATCTGATCCATTTTGAACTAAAATTTAATTTCATGCACTAAATGGGAATTTCTCCATAGGCTAGAACAACGGAAGAGGAAATTTTTCTTAAAATTTTAGAACAAATAAGTAATTAGGAAGTTGTTGTGAAGATGACCGGAGTAATTAGGTGCAAAGGACTGGTTTCCAGTTAATTAGTTGCAGTTGAAAGTAATCTCGATAGTTAGTTCCGAGGATTGAGAGAATTTCAGATTAACTGAGCAATTCTTCACCTCCTTTCACTTACTTTCCTTTACTCAACTAACTTTCAAGCTGTGTCGATTGGTCTTATTTCTGAAAACAAATGACACTGATGAGAGGGATGCAAAGACAGGCGAAAAGTTAGTGGTAGCTTAGTCTCCGAAGTGTTATATTTAGACAAGGAAGTTTAAGCTTGAGCTTAAGTTTTACGTCGTTTTCAACCATTTGAACCAGTATTATCACAGCTCTTTTGGGAAGCAAATATACTAGGAACTAAGTTTACAAATATACTAAAACAAATACAAATCATTCCTTTAGCTATGATATCCACACTCTCAGATTATCATCTGCTGTTATCACAAGCAACCATTCCATCCGGTACTTTTCGGTTTCCAGGAACATTTTCTTTTTTGCATTCTGATGTCAGAAAGTTTCATTAGCAGCAGAAAAAAGGGCAAAAAGAAGGAAGAAATATTCGAAGATGAAATAAGATTTCACCTCTGCTAATGCCAAAACAAATTCATCAATACAGTGGAATCAGAAGCACTTAGCAAACATACAAACTGTTGTAATCTTTTTGAAAAAGGAAAAGAAATTCAAAAGCCATTAAAGCTATTTTTGTGAAAGACAAATGCAATTAAATGAATATTAATTTTGAAGAGAGCAAAGTTGAGAAGGATTCTTTTCAGATAAAGGAAGAAACTTGGAGATTTTCATTGTTCTGAATGAATTTACGAAACACAGATTTAGACAGATACAGGTATGTATATCACATACGCAAATTATTGTTCCTCTCCAAAGTCATTTTTGAGGCAAAAAATATTAGAGATATTGAAGGTTTAGAGTTAATTATGTGCTCTTAGTAAGAATTCATAATTTTACGATCTTGATATTCCCTGGACGCAGCTTTTAAGTGAGAAGTGAAAATTAGGGCAGGTTAAACAAGTAAATAGATGAGGCAGTAAATGAGACAAATTATCGTTTGATAAGTAGACAGAATGATTAAGGAAATGAACTAAGTGATAATTTGCTAATCAGTTAACACAATATATGCAGCACCCTCTAATTTTATCCAATTATATTCAATTTTCGGATGGAAAAATAAAAAATTCAACATGATCAAAAATGGAGTGAATTTTCTGTCTTAATTAAACTTAACTTTTTACTTAAAATCAGTAACATTTGAGTGGTTCCAGGTAGGTTCTGATAATTTTAATTTTTTCCCACTCAGTGTTGTCATTTTTCACATAATTCCACCACTTTCCTCTTTCACGAGTATGCATAAATCGCAATTAATGTGAAGATTGCAAATCAATTGGCAAAAAATGGTAATGAATTTCGTTAATTAGTAATTGATTGGCTATCGAAATTTTAATTAATACGAGTACAATTAGCAATTTTTCGACTGTTTCGATTTTTCTCTTCCCTTTCCCTTCTTCTTCCAGGAACATAACTCTATTATCTGCTTTTATCAGTGGTGCTTTTTTTTTTATCACTATATTTCCAGTGGTGCATCCTCTCCGCGCCACTTCTTATCACTTCGTTTGTCATCCTCCTTCTGCCATTGCTTCCACCAAACGAAAAATCATTTTGAGAATTTGGAAAAAGAAAAAATTCGTAAAGCGAAGGAGCAAAGAGTTCCTTCAGGAGACAAGAAGGAATTAAAATTTGGAAAAAGGAGACAAAGCAGCAAGAGCAAGTGATCTCGCTGGGATTGGACATTTATTTTCCGTTCCCGGTTGTGTCTGTCGGACAGAACGGTGCACAGACGGTCCGGCAGGCAGAAATACTCTCGAAGCAGTTCCCGGATTCCGGGACTGGATGGCGGGGAAGGAGAAGCACCTGCTGAAGAGGCTGGAAACAGGAATTGGAGAAGGGAACAAGGATGCAAGGTGGAAAAGCAGAAGTGTAAGACTTGTAATAGAGCACTACAAATTTTCTGTCTTTTTCAGCTGAGTTTCGTTGTTTGCCATTTGATTGGAGAGAGAGGGATGGAATACTCGTTAATTAATTAATTAATTAGTTTTGCATCTTGCAAGAATCGATCTACTCAATTCTTATGTCGTCCTAGCAACAATGTACAAAAATTTTTCCTCGGTAACAAGAAAAGCATCGGATAAAAAATTTCGCAGCAATAACAAAAACGCTTCCCCTAATTTAATTGACATTTTGCTACTTGTCATCATTATTGTTATTCTATCAGCATCCTTATCATTACTATCATTAATTATATCATTGACACTGATATTATATCATTCTTATCAGTATTTATTATTTTTATGAATAATGTTACATCTATCCCTTAATTTCAGTTAATATATTCATTTCCTATTGTGTACTCATTTCTCGATCGTCCTCACTACTAATTCTCAATTCTTTCCTGAAAATAGATTCACATGACAATTTTCAGTCTTGTTTAATACTTTCATGTGATTTAACACATTCTTACTTGATATGATTGCGAATATTATTTTATTTTTATGTCTATTAACTTAAATACTTCACATGGTTTTGACTGAATGAAATGTTTTCACTCAGGAGGAAAGAAGTTTACGAATTTTGCACTGTTAATGATGAATGGAAGAAATTAAGAAAAGTAATTAAAGACAACTTTAGGAAATTCATTTTAATTTTTAAAAGAAGAAAATAGGATAAGCTGAAATATTGTAAAATAGATGGCTTCTTTATTTTCTTTAATGAATATTATCAGTCTGAAATTTGAAAGAAAGATTTTATCGCTAATCCTTATTAATTGCAATTCTAATAGCAGAATCAGAAACTCTTAGAATGAATGTAATTTATGCAGTTGCATTAAAAATATCAATATTGTTGAGTTTCATTTCAAATTATTCACTGAATACTTTCTCATTAATCGAAAAAATAAGTGTTAATTGATAAAAAGCAAAAAAAAAGTTATCGACAAACTAATTCGATCAATAATTACTATCGCATAATTTTAAATAATTTCTATATTTTTTGACGGGAAATCTTTTACAGCAAAAGGACATAATTCAGAAATTCTTTCTTTTCTTTTGCAAAAATTATCGTCAAAAAGGAAATAAAAAGACTGCTACAATGGAGTGCGACTGATAAAACAGTGATAAAGCGGAAAAAGTTTTCACAGCACAAAGATTAGACAGCGAACAGAAGTTCGGCGGAAAATTCGCCTTACACAATTTGAAATTGTGGCGGAAGATCAACAGTTGTGTTGCATGGTAACGAAAAATTGAAATTAGAAGATTTTTAAACTTCATTTTATCATTTAGTTCAATCACTCCTTAATTCATCATTCATCTTTCTTAGTAGAACTCTTCAATTAAGTCTGCTAGTTCATAACACCGTTAGGTCAGTAGCAATTAATACTGACTGTTAAGGAAGAAAATGCAATTGCAAATTTAACTAAACCTGAATTATTATTATGACATCAACAAAATGTTGTAAGCGTAAGTCAAAATATGAGCCTAAAAATAAGAAGTTTGCCAAAAACTGATACGTATAATCCATGAGCATTGCGTAAATTTTGGGAAAGCGGATTTCACAAGAAAAAATTTTAATGGAAAATTGGGAAATTCCACTGATTTTAGTTTCCTTCAGTTGACTAATTAATTCATAATGCTCTCTTTTCTTTCGTTTTTCTCGCATATAATAAAATATTTCGTTCCTTGAACAAATAATTACTTTGGCCTGAATGAATTAATCAATATGAAAGTCATTCATTGAAGAATGATTAATGAGCCAGTTGAATGTGATCGTCAGTGGTTACCACTTGACTTTCCAAACAGGTTTCACTGATAGTTATAATCAAATTTGAGATTGTTGCAGCTTCGCATAGAAATAATCATTAATCAACTGGAGAAGGAAATGTAATGTTAGAAACAGTGTGGAGTATCATGTTGAAAGATAGTCATTATCGATTGGTTGGTTAATCGATCCAGATCGAATATTCATAAGATTTTGTGAAATAAAAAGTAACACTCACTGCCATTTGCTGCAACACAAAGAAACTTTTCTTGAAGTGGTTCGTTATGTGTGGAGAATTTTTGGCTTGTTTCTCCCCAGCCTTTAATCATTCCAGAAGTTTGCATTTCAAAATTTGAAGATGAAAAAAATGTCTGCTGAAATAAATAAGAAATAAAACTCTATTCTCTTCAGACATATTTGGAAAGCAAGGAGAGGAGTTTTCCGACTCATACCATTAGGAGAAATTCATTTCGGAACATTTAACTGTTTTGATCTAGAGAAAAAAATCAATTGAAATTTGATCAAACATCTGATCCGATGTCATTTGATCCTGTAATTTTAATTTCGACATTTACTTATTCTTTTTTATTATCCCACCAAATCTTCCAAATTTCTTTCCTGGCTGATAAAATTAAATGCCGGACAATTCGTTTCTTGTCTTAACCTAGCATCACATAATGCTTTAATTCCAATCACTATTAATTAATTACTAAGTTTTAGAGCATGCTCTCCCCACTGATTTCTCCATTTATTCACTTCACATATCAGGTAGACATCTAATAATTGCTTCTTTCATATTTTGGTCGTAATTTCACCGTAATTTTTTAATACTACTATATTCTTTCCCTCCTCCTATTTCTGGCAAATAGTTAATTTCTATATTATCATCTGATTCTATTTTTGTTTTAGGTTAATTTCTAATTTGAAATTGACCTTAAATGATATGTGTATCAATCATCATGAAACAACTCGGTGGTGCAGTTGTTGCGTTCGAAGATTCTGCTCAAATCATTAAACAGTAATTCGCTAATTTTTAATTATTATATTCTTGCATATACGAAATACTGTACAAATCTGCTACTATATCAGTGACACAAACACACATACTTTGGGTTGTTACTGTTGTCACATCAATTTAACTGGAAATTAATATGAGGTAATGAGAAGGAAATGAACAGTAAAATGCAAATCGAATCGTTATTAATAGAATGATTAGGCACTAATGAGGAAGAATTAAATCTGGAAGTAAATTAAAGGAAGAGGAAAAAGAAAAAACACAACTGAACAAATATTTAAATTCACAACTCACAAATGAATAATTCAGACAGCATCAATTGTGCAACCATAGTGCACTGCTCCTTTCCTATTATAATTTTTTCTAATTAATTAGTTAGTTGGCGACAGATAATTAGTGCTATCAATGCTTGACTAGAATTATCCATTTTAAAATTACCATTCAAGAAAAAGATAAATAAAAATATAAAGTGTTGTAAGTGAAGAAAAAGAAAGAAATGAAAAACAAACATAAAATAGTAGGAAGAGGAAAAAACCTTTTTATTTTCCCAGTTAATTAATTAGACATAGGATTCATAACATCAATCTAAAAGTTTTAGAGATGGGAGGGAAAAAAGGGAATCAAACACTTCACTGAAAAAAGCAATATTTTACAAATGCATTCATATTTGTCGAGAATTATTTTTCTGAAAAAGAGCGAACAACCTCCCGACATTTAAACAGCTGACGTATGGAATGAATGAGCATATTCTTCCGGTATGACATTTTCTCTTCCGGTTATTCCTTTCGAGCTCGGAAAGTCCTGAGAAAAATTACATCTTAAAGACACAACAGAAAAATCAGCAAGCAGTATATCGCATAATGTCGTACATTATCAATCGATAATACATATATGATTTGCTGCTCTATTAATAAAAATTTAAATATTTTTAGTAAAGAAACTATCATGACCATCTATTCCGTAATTAATTAGTGCTTTCTTAAGTCTAATTTCAATTTGTCTCCGAAAAAGTTAATGAGACTGGCGTAAGAACCCATCAAAAGAAGCTGCAATTCGACTCGAATATCAGTATTTTCATTATGTTAAGCATAAATACATCCAGATCTCCTGGAAAGCTGAAAATATTTTGTAGAAACTAACATTATAACATTACGAATCTGCACGGGAAAAAAGGATGAAACTTCTGATACATTACCTTCTAAATAAATCACTAATTCGCTGATAACACACTGAAACTTACCTGACGCTGTGACATATTATCGTTCACGTCTTCTGAACGTGCATAACTGTTTTGGAAGGGCTGCTTCTGAGCTTGCAAATTATAAGGTTGAACAGCATAAATTGGTGGTGGTGATGTATAAGCTGGCTGAGTATGCATCGACGATTGCAGAATTGGTGTTTCTAGGCTCGGCACGTAAGTACCACTTGGCTGCCTAGAATTAGACAACAATTGATCAGAAATTAAATTTTGGAAGTTATCAGATTGTTGAAATGAGAAAAGACTGAACGTGAAATAACGTGCAGTATTACAGGTACAAAGAAGAAACGCCAGTGAATCATTTCCACAAATGTATGTGTATTAAAAAATTCCAAAATTTTGTCCTCTCTTTTCTCCATAGAATGATCGGGCGCGCCCCTAGAATCCTGATGTGACCGGATCGTTAAACCGGTCCAATTATTTAATGAAACCTATGCCACAGTATGTTTACAAAAGCCAATAAAGAACTATCAAATCGAAATATAATATTGATGTGCTAGAAACGATTATTTGCACTGTATGAAAATGCCTGAAATGATTTCAGCCATCATCTATCAATGTACCAAAAGCAATATCAAATTCTAAAAGTTTGAACTTAATGAGTGAAAATTTTGATATACTTAGAATAAAAAGAACTAACTGATGTGGAAATGGTGGTTTTTCACTTCTTAGCGATGTGTAAGTTGTTGTTGGTACTCGTAAAATACTGGCTGGTTTTGACGTTGTACCATCACCCGTACGTCGTTGCTTTTTATTCATTCTCATCTATAATGTTTCAATTTATAAAATACGAATTTTTAGTTCACTGAAATATCCAGAAAAAAACGTAGTGCTAGATGGTGGCGTAATTATTCAGCAAAACAAATTTCTAACTGATTATCTCGTGAATTTCTAACTAATTATCCTGCAAAAATGCATTTCCGGACTACTGCACAATGTGGAGTATTTCCGGATGATATCTTAATCTGGATATCGAATAACTAGCATCTTGAAATAATGAAGCAGTGATCTTAAAAATATTTTCCCTCAATTATTCATTGGCAACTTACGGATCATTTAATTTTTCGAGAAAAACATATCAATGTAAAATTACATTGTTTGAACTGCGGTGTCATACTTACACTTATTCTCAATTTATAGTCAACTTTTAAACTTGCAAGGTTAAGTAACAAACTTAAAATATTGTTTAATTAACAGAAACAAACAAATTTTTGGTTTTATCAATAAAATGTAAACATTGTTGTTTTTAAACAAATGTCACTGTTTATAGACAAGAGTCAATAATGTTTCAAAACAACAAACAACACTGTTTGTAGGAAGCAAAACATAATCGTATACAAACCCCTTTGACAAATCCGAAATAAATGATAGCCGCACATATTCCAAAAAGTAAAACACCGGCAATTACTATTGCAAATATTACAGCTACCTGAAAAAAGGAGGTTGAGATTAGTTTTCGAAGTGAAAATTAATTCTCGAAATTATTTCTCGAAAATACTTTAGAAGTAATTTTTCGAATCGTTGGATTTTTTCAAAGCTAATCTATATATTCTAGCATTTTCAAAAATTCCTGAAAAAAGAAGTAGGCACTATTTGATATAAAACTTTATTTCAAAAATTCGTGAAATGAAGGGAAAAAGTTCCGCGGAGTTTTTGAAAATAAGCTTTCAATAATTACTTAGGTTATAATTAATTACTTTTCCTTCTTTTCCATTAAATTTCTACACTTCCATGCTGTTTTCCATAAATTATGTGTGACCAATTTCAATTAGTGACAAACTGATCCGAAATAGATGAAAGAGGAAACAAAATTTGCAACTTATACATCTAACCGGACCCAGTTTGAGAGAATTGAAACGGAGGAAAAAATAAAGAAATGGCTTCCAGGTGCTAATCGAATAATAATAGCTAATTAGACCATGCTATTTTAGCCATAGTCACAATTATATTAATAATGATAAGAGGGGGATTAAAAACAAACCTGATAACCGTAATAGCTACTGGAATAGCTTGTTGTGTAGCCACTTCCGTAATTGTAGTCACTCCTATAAGCCATTGAACAAAATAATCGCCAATTAGTGGTTAAAACTCATCCAATTATCGATTTATCATGAAACAATCGATTAAGTGAACAAAATTATTAATTAATAATACTGCAACGATCTGTTGGCACAAACTTTTGTGTGAAAGAATTAGAACTATATAATATATTGCGATGAAATTAAATGAGAAATTTAGAAATGAAAAGTATTCAAAGAGGAATGTGAGACAAATCCAAATTAATAGTGTTACTGTTGAAGACGACCGAATAGATAAGATGGTTGCTGGTAAGTAGAGCTGGGACGCAGTACGGAGATACGGGGGATACGGGAGGTGCGGGAGATGCGGGGAGTTGCGGGGGTTGGGAGAAGAGGAGCTGAGAGTCACTGGAAAGGGTAAACAAAAGATGGAAAGGTAAATAATGTGGAGGGATCGGAATGCGGTCTTGTGTATGGAGGCGAGAATGGAAGCAAAGATAGACTGAAATGGAAACGCGAGACTTGTGCAAAGGAGTTGGAAGTGAACGGAATCGAGAGTGGACAGGATTTGAACTCGAGACAGAGAAATCTCACCGAGAGGGGGAGAGAGGGACGAAGAGAGGGAGTGAAATTCGTCTGGTGGAAAAATTAGAAGTGAAAAACGAAAGCTGACGACGCGACGCCGTCTTCTCGCCAGCAAGATGCTAATCATGTCAAGATGCATTTCCCATATGAAATACAGAACACTGATCGATCGATCGATCCATTCATTGATCGATGTGATGATCATCACACAATACCGTTATCCGGATCCATACCACATGTTCATTGGGAGTTTCAGAAAATACTCATTCATGTTTGTTGCTGGACATAGCGAAATTAAGCTAAATTTTACTTTTTTTTTCTGGAAATTCTATCAAAATTTATATTTTATTTCAAATTCGAGAAAATCGGATCAATTGTTCAGATGGAGATTGATGGGAATCGATCTAGATTGACAGCTGACATACTGGATGAAAAGGATGCCGACACAAAACAGCGAAAGAACTGAAAGTAATTGGAAAAGAAATGAAATGCGGTGCGGAAATATCCGGAAAGAGTCAAGCGGAACTTGCGACGTTTCACCTAAATTGAATATGAAAACTGCCCGTGCAATAATCGTTTGACTGATTGAATTTCCGATCCGGACGGAATATACTTTCCAACCATTGACATTATCGAATTCTTTTTTTCCGGGAAATTAATTGTTTAATCGTCCGATCGGCAACCATCGCTAACTTGAGTATCGGACTTGTATGGCTGCCAAACATTTTTTAGTAATTAATTAAGAGAAATCTTCAATTTCACCTTGCTTTTCATTCAGTCTCGTCCAGTTTTTCAATATATTCGAGTATAATTAAAGTGAATCTTAATGTATTAGTCTTGAGTAAAAGAAAAAAAACTGATAGGCTACTGAAAATTTCATTGCACTTGTTTGAACTTGCTAATGTTTAGTATCAACTTCACTCATTTGTACAATCTTGATGTGATAGTCTAATAATTTTCACTGATAAGAATGAGTGGAAAATGATCTGAAAAAAAATGTAAAATAATTTGAAAGGAAAAAAATGGTTGAAAAAAGAAAAAAGATTGAAATACTTTCGAAATAACTGACATTTTGGAAGACAGCAAAGAAAAGAATCGGTAAAGTAGAAATGAAAGTTTGTTTGTCGACAATTTTGAAACCTAAACTTTTATATTTTGCTACACTTCACGATTAATTATTTGTTCAGCTAATTACGTAGATACCAAATATAAAAGTTTAGTTTAGGTAATAATTTTCACTGATAAGAATGAGTGGAAAATGATCTTTTTTGGAAAATGATTTTTCCTTTTGAACTTTTTAAAACAATTTTTCAATTTTATACAATACCTTCGTACTTGTTCTTTTCACTTCTGTCCTTGACTAATTATAAAATGAAAAATTCCAACTAACAACTTATTATATTGATGTAAAATGGGATTTTACGAAATGGTGATGGAGAATTCTTTATAACAATATCCGTTTCATTTGTAGTAGCACTATTTAAGCAGATAACAACAACTGACGATCATTAATTCGATGCAAACTCTTTTCTCGGTGCTTTAATAATCATTTATAAATTTGCAAAAAAGGAAAAAGTGAAATTAATTAAATTAATAATTTAATAATCATTTTTTATAAAAAAGGAAAAGTGAAATTAGTAGTTAATGGCTTTATTCGTTTTATTGCTAAATAATTGGACTAATCTAATCTAATTTTCCATATTTGATAATTTAAATAACTCAGATGTAACCGCCTGCTGAACTGATGATATTCATTTCCATTAATTATAATTTGATTATTCTTTCATGGATATTAACACGAAATATTTCTAACCCTTATAGACATACAATGTATACATACGATTGATGATTTACTCGTGCTTGAATATTAGGTTATGCAACTAAATAATTGCATAAAAAATCTGAAATCAAAATTCGAAAACTTCAGGAATTTAAATCCACCTTACTTAATTGATAAATAAAGCTAATTTCAATTAACACTTTTATCTCTTTCAATTTCAAATAACAAGAAGAACTACTTTTCCCGAAGAAAATATTTTCTATTATTTAAAATTCTTTCTTCTCTTCTGGCTAATCCTGTCAGGTATTTGTCGTGTTTTAAGATGTAAATGCTTATAAATCGATCGTCAAAACAAAAAATTGTTTTCCTCAGTATTAATAATTATTATTGTGTAAAGCAATATGGCATCTGTTAGTACTGATGATATCTAACAATTTTCATTCCTCTCAGTTTCGTTTTTTTTTCTCCTGAAAAATTCAGCAGTAGTTAATTAAATAAAAACAATGAATTAAATGATAAATTATTGGTTCTGTTCATTTGTGGCAAGTGGTCATTTTGTATTCCAGCTGGTAATTCTCAATATTAATAGATCAACTTACTGATTTAAATTTCAGTAATGAATTATGGATTTAATGAATTCATTCATTCATTCAAATAAGAAGTTGTCGTGTAAATGAATAATTTTTGGATTAGCTAGCAAACAATTAAAAATTAGGCGCAATTTTAACTGTAAAGCAATAACATTTTGATTTCCACAATTAACATTTAATGATGAACTCATCTTAAGATTAGTAGAATGGCCCACTCATGTACAAATAATCATTTAAATCTTTCTGATTCATTCGTTTATTTTTCTCTAAGATTACTTCCGATATCAATCTATGCATGAAAATGCTGAAATATACATTTATGTGAAGGACAGAATTATCAGCCAGAAATAATTTTATCAACAAAACATCACTTATTTGTCTAGATAATTGCTGAATTATTAATTTACCGCGATGTTAATATAATAACTTGATAACTCGTCTTATCAGTTGGCTCTTTCTTTTAAAATCTGAGCAATTAATAGATTTCAATCAGTTAATTTGTAAGCCAATGTTATTTATTTGTTAATCCATACAAATTTGAGCAGTCTGTAAATTCAGTCCCAAATCATTTATATTTTCGACAATTAATTAGTCTATTCATGCGTTAACATTCAGGGATGTAGGTGGAACAGAAAAAAACCGGAAATAAAACTGCTTATCAACTATTTTGCCCTTTTCTTTCCAGAGCACCACTCGGATCCAATATATCAGTTCGGATTAGCATGGATGTTTCAGGAATATGTTCAGCTATCACTGTCGTATTCAGTAAAGTAATCGTAAAAAGCATATCGAAATTACTACATTCCTATAATATGTGTTGAAAAAATTGTTCGCATCTTTAAGGAATACTAGACTCAAGTTCCATTCTCCAAATTAGTGCATTAATTTTGGAATTTTTTTTTTTTTTGAAAGAAATAATTACGAATAGATACGATGGACAACTTTGCCATCGGTTTCTTTGATCAAATTGGTCAAAACTTTCTGGAAAATTTTCTTTTTTAGACATTTCCACATCTAAAAGTTTCAGGTCCCTTACAATTTCACTTATTGTCGTCATTCAATGTCGCAATGTTTGGAATTTTCTGGAGTGCCACTCAGTCTAATGTGTGTGGAACTCAATGTACCTTTATAGAATTCGTTTTGATTTCTTTTCAAAACAGGACCTAGACGTATCATTTCCTGTATGAAATCAAAATTTAATTTCTCCAATGTTTAATTCATTTTTTTCCGGTGGAAATTACATTTCAAAAAGTAAAATTATGGTTTAAAACAATTTTCTTCCTTAATGTTTCCAATATTTTTGCTTGTTTTTTCCGATTAAATAGTAAAATAGAATTGAAAGGTATAAATTTTCTCTTGTTCTTATCATTTTATTAATAAATTCAGTAAGCAATATGAATAGCTATGCAGAAATTTTGCTATCATTTTTCTAAATTCCATTTAAAAGAAAAAATAAAATAAAAAAGAACACAACAGGTGTTCGATTTAATTAAACATGTCACAAAAAACTGAACCGTTCAAGTAAAAAAAATCGACAATTCGATTACAACATCTAAATTTTTGTTTTTTTTTTCGTCTTGGAAACAATTCTGATTCGCGATATAGGAGTGTTTCCCTCCTGATTGTATGCTAAATGTACTGTTGGTATTAAAAAAGTAAACTTATCTCAAGTGATCTTATGCTCGTGCTAAGTTAGACCATTTAAAGAACTAGTTAGTGCTATCAAAATGATTCTGTCATTTCTTGCTCTATCCCTTAGCTTTAACCAGTTTACTTCCAATTTTTACATATTTATGCTATTTATTTTTTAATTATTATGATAATACCGAAGTGTCATGGTGATGTTGAGATAGTTTAGCAATACGTATATTGCTCAATTAAAAAAGAATTATAGAGCGAAGGACTCAAATACTACATTTTAATTCAATGAGGCATCTAGAACACTGCAGAATTCAGTTACACTAGTGTATAGCATTCAACTGACAAAAGAGAACAAGCTATTTGTTATTTGGAGCAAATTTTTGATCATTTTTCCCTCCCAATTAAGGAACTTGAAAAAGAAACCAATTAATTGGTCAATTAATTAATCGCTTCACTTATTTCTCACTTTGTTTTTTTGATAATTCTTTTTTTTTTTTTTTTCTTTTTAAATCGCTAAGCTATTGAATCTCGCTTTCTTCGCATTTTTTTTTTTCAGCTTCCTTCATGATTTCTTCTTATCACTAAGTTGGCTTATCGATAAGAATAACAGCTGTCGACCAGTTGTCCTGAAAGTTATGACAGCTAGGAGAAGAGAAGAGTAAAGCATAAGTTAAACGAAAATATTGTTTTTAATTGCTTGCATTCTCAACTACCGTCTGAACTTCCATCCCATTCATCTCTTGCAAACTTCAACAAATTTTCAGCCTTCACTAATTAAGAATTTCAGTCTATTCCTTTCCGTGTCTGCTCGCAGCAACAACAAACAGTTATTTCTCTTTGATTAATTTGCAATCCATTACTGTCACTTTTAGTTATTTGTTTGTTGTATTTTAGACCGTACTGATATCTATCACTCTTGGCTCCATACTTGATCATTATCAAATTCGTTCGTCACTCATGATAACTTAATCCAATCAGCGGCAATCCAGGAAATTTCTAAATTCGAATGATAAATATTCGAATGAATTCTGATATTTTCGTTGAATGTTTAGTTATTGCGATTTTATTAATATTTTTTGTTAATTGCTAAATTAGAGAAAACGAAAAAGAAAAGAAATATTCACGCTTCACAATAGAATTTGTGGTCTATACGAAAATTTTATAAGTTTGTGTTATTAAGAAAAAATAAAAAAAGAAATAAATCGTTTATTTTAAAGTGAGAAAAGCGAACACACTCTGACTAGGTAATAAAATTTGCTGAACTATCACTTTTATGATTCAAAATATTTCATTCTTTTCATATTTCTCTATTCATCAGTCATTCCTTTTTCCTTGAATTTGTTTTCTGAATCGATTCTCAATTATTATTTATTTCATTTTATATGCTTTATCAAATCCAGTGAATTATTGCTAAATGCAAAAAAAGCCAAAGGAAAAAATGGCTTCAGCAAACGCAAATATAAATAGCGATTTAAACCAGTCATCACAAAACTTAATCACAAATTATTTGAGTTAATTTCAGTTATCAAATTCCAACTTCTTATCGATTTGAAAGGTAAGAATAATTAGAGCATTGAAGAAAAGTAATCATTTTCTCTATTTCTGTGTGAAAAGTGTTGTGATCACCATGAGATGATATGAGCAGACAATCATCACGATGCGAAATGAAGTTAACAGAGAAATAAAATAAAGAATCAAATTTTTACTGATTGAAGTTTGTGAGCGAGTATTAAAATTCGATATTAAATAGAAAAGGTAGAAATAAATCGAAATGAAACTGTTTTACTAACTTGTTGAATTTATGGAATTAAGTGATGATATTACAAAAAAAGAAAAAAATTGAGGCAAATATACTGTCACACTAATTTTAGATTCATGAATTATTTTTTTATATTTATCAAATATAAAAAAGTGCCAAGTTGTCAAAGTTTCAAAAGTTTTTCCAAAATTTCATTTTCCGAGTTTTTTTTTGCAGAACTTTTAAACCGAATTGAAGCGCCAATTTCACAGATATGAAAAAAATAATGATAGAGTTCTGTAAGAAGAATTCATTTTTTTTTTTTTTTTTTTTCACTGCGAGAATTTGAAAATACGATTCATTATTTAGTTGCATCAGTTAAGTGCTTGTTTATTGGGTTTCAAAAAAAGAAGGATCACAATTATAATTTCATAGCTTCCTTTGCCATAAACTAGGCATTAATTAAACTACATTTTAAAATTTGTTAATATTTATTAGCCAAGTATACATTTGGTGCATTTAACAAAAATAAGCAATCATAAATTCCTTTTCTTACTAGACCGCCAAATATATCAAAGGAGGAAATGGAAAAATTGAAATTATATTTGTGTAGTTCCAAACACGAAATCAATACATGGCATTTGAATATACGTTAAGTACCAAGTGACATTTTTAATATGTATTAGGTTCAGTTAATCGGTTTGAAGTGCTCATTTATTGGATTCGAGAAAGGTTTTTTTATCAAACATTTGAAATTACAATTTTAGAGGTTCGTTTGCTAGGCATTTAGTGTAGGTGAAGAGCAAAATGGGTACGACTTCATTTCTTTTTCTTCCATTTTTCACATTTTTTTTCGTCCAGAACTCAATGTGAAACATTTTTTTTTATTTCTGTCCTTCGGTAAAAAAAAATGAAATTTTAAAGTTTTTTTTTTGAAAATGACAGCTGTTCAACAACGATGCAACTTCTCGCCCTGCAATCCGTTTTGCTTGGAAAATATTTACAAAACAGCAGAACCTCTTGCATCCTCTCAAAAACTTCATCATCTTATCTCAGCAAACTTTCTTACCATTTCTTTTTTCTCTTATCAATTCCAATTTCAAATATATTGCTTTGTATTAGCCAAAATGTTCGTATTATAAAACTTTGTCTTTCAAAGATTGTATGTGTTTTCACATTCATTTTTGTACTTTTGTTGAAACAGCAGAAAAGAGAAAAAAATAGTCATTTTAAATTCATTCTTTAATTTAATATTTTATGTGATAAAATTAAATCTTTTTTTTAGAGTAAATATCCCACCATGTTTAGCTCATCTTGCACTACATAATGTATGTAAATCAAATATATAATCCATATTTTATCACATAAAAATTGCACTATGAAATTTAAAATTTATTTTAAATTTTCAGATAAAATACTTCTAACTCAAATTACTTTTCCTTTTTTTTTTTTTTTTTTTTTTTTAATTTCCAACCACACAGGTTTGTTTTTTTTCTTTTTGCTTAACATATGTATTCTGAAAAATTGTAAAATCTTAAACTTATCTAAAAATTTATCAAATTTTGTTAAAAGTGCACACTTCAAACACTTCTTTCTGGTCTATTGTTGTACTCGTTAATTGTAAGTTGTGATAAGCTCACTCTGATAGACTAAGCCTCTTTTCCTTCACTTTCACATCCCACTACTTAGCGTGAAGTTTCGACTACTCGAATGCAAATTCAGATTTCCCCAAAAAAGGATGATTGCGTTAAAATGAATCACGTGAAAGTCCACGTTATATCCAAACAGCTTCTCTGCTATTAATGTCTTTCATTTTTCTGCGTGCTTAAATTATTTTTGAGTTTAATTTGAAAGTACAGAGCGTTGTTCAGGTGTGCGTGAGACATGCCAAGATTATCACTTATTAGCTGACATTCGGCAAGTCACTACTCCTTAATCAACCTTAACTAAGATAATTACATGAAAAATAAACTTGGATTTTGATACCACTAAATTATACTCAGTGATTATTTGATAAGGGGAATGAATTCGGTGAAATAAAAAAAAAATGACCTTATGCTATCATATTACTTTACATTTGAGTGAATGTATGAAATGTACAAGTCAGTTAATATTTATATTAATAATTACTTCCCGTAACATTATTAAATTTTTAGTTCATTCCATTTTTGGCATCTTCTGATCTGATGATTAAGCACTTATTTCGTTTAATTAATTTCTCATTATGCTCCTTCTTTCTTTTTGAATTATAAGAGATGAGGGCCAATTCCAATTAGCAATTTTCATTCCAGAGTCATTTCCTGCTTTTTTTTTTTCTTAAAAAATAAGCAAATATCCATCAGTGAAAAAAAAAAAAAGAGGAATTAACTAGAAAATGATTAGAATGAATTTTTGGCAGGAAACAAAGAGGTCGTTTTGAACAGAAATGATTACTGATTCCATAAAATTTAACAAATTTATGCAACAATTAAGATAAATTTGTAAATTTTTATTGGCACTTGTTAGTCAGTCTTGTTATACTTTGATTTATTGTACTATTCCTTTTTTAGGTCTTTTTTTTTGATTGAAAATAAGCACTTTAAAAAAAGGAAAAAAATTAAATATATCTTGAAAAGTGTGGAATTGATATATTTTTGTGAAGAATTCTTAAATCGTTTTCTTTTAATTAATTTTTATAAGAAATTTCCTTTTTTTTGCGCATATTTATTTGGTCACCCTTTTCGCCCAACTTTTTTTTTTTTTTTTTTTTATTGCAGAAAGGATTTATGACTTATCCATCAATCCATTCATTTTTTGGGAAAATATTAAACCATACTTATTTCTGAGATTTTTTTTTTTAATTTTCACATTTATCATCAAACATTTTTGGTAAATGACCAATTTGAATATCACTGAATTTGCGTTTAGCTTCAAATAATTAGCCTGCTTTAGTGAAAATTGCATTATAAGAGCATTAAAAGAAAATTCTTTTTTCGAAATTTCTAAAAATTCTTAAGAGTAAATATTTGTTCAGTATTATTTGAAACAAATTTTTTTTTTTAAGAACAAACGATAAAAGAATTCATCTCAAAGTTAAAGATGGAAATTTTTGTACAAGCTGTCAACAATGGTTGACAGAGCAGTGAAAATTCTCGTCGAGAGTTGCCACTCAAAAAAAAAAGCAAGAAAAAGTTAGTTACCTGAGAGTACCTGACAGAAAAATGACAGAGATAGTTGTAAGGTATTAAATTACATTATAATTTTTATAAGAATAATGACTAAAACGAAAATAATAATGATGAATTCAGAATTGTCTACATCTTTCATTCCAACTAGCAATCTTTTTTTTTTATATTGTATTTATTAAGACATTTAAAACGAGCTTTAAAATTTTCAAGCAATTTCAATTTAATCAAATTTAGCCCAAATATAAAAAGAGAAATGACAATTAAATTTTAACCAATTCATTAAAATAGATATATCCTCGTCAGATTAATTGAAGTTTTGCACAAAAATTAATTTGCACAATTGACATATGTAAATCTTGATTTTGCATTCTAACTCATGATGACGTCTCCTCATCAAAGAATTGAATTATGATATCCGTTTCAGTCAATCTATAATTGATCTTTTCTTCATTTTAAGATCGTTTAAATTCCTGATAAGCCTAATTACTGTTGTAATCATTGTAGGTTCCAGAAATCTTTGTAATTTTTTGCTGTGAACTCAGTGCAATGATATTTTTCTATCCTTATCTTTTTTTCCAGCAAAATTCTTTTCATAACAAATTTGCAACCACACAAAAATTAAAAAAAAAAAAAAAAAATGAAAAGTGGAAAATAATTTAAAGCTTTTGGAAAAAAAAAAAAAAACACATCAACACCTATCATTAAAAACTAGAGCTAGAAAAATTAGACACTATGCCTATCACTAAAAGCTAAAGAGATTAGACATTATGCAGTGCCATAAGCTTCCTTCTTCACTTGGCATCTTGTAAGTCAAGATTCAGTAACTACTGAAGCACAGCAATTTTAACTCTTTTATGATTTGCTTAGGACATACTTCAGTGTACTGAGATATCACTCTCAATGATAAAACAACCAATTATCATTTAAATCTTAAATTTGATACTTACAAATTGTGTCATATGCAAAAGATTGAATTCTGAATAAATAAAGTGCAAGTTATAAATTAATAAGTTAATCATTAGTTAAGAAATGCAATTAATTATAAATTTATAGTTCAAATTTGCATTTTGTAATTCGTCGTTAAGTGATCATAGTTTTGACGAAGTAAATAATTTAAACAAAGTTAATGTTTAATTAAGAAATTTAAGTGAGTTAGATTACTTAATAAAAAATTAAAAAAAGTAAAGCAGTGACAGCAGTAAGTTAAGAAACTAATAAAAGCATTAAGTGAGCAGTGAATGAAGCGTAAAGCACAAAAAAGTTACGTGAAAAAAAAAAAATAATTATAGAAATGAGAAAGGCAACTTTGTTCAAAAGTTTGTTTTCGAAAGAACTGCTTTTTACTGTAAAGTGATCATTACTACTATAAAAAGTAAATTCGAACTCCTTAAAAATTAATTCAATTTTATTATTTGGAAAGAAACCTAACATTTTATTCAACAAACAAATCTTATGAATAGTTCCTTTCTTCCTCTTTTTTCAAAGAAAACTTCGGTAAAAAAAAAACTTCTTTTCTACCCGATTTAGAATATCTTCAGAAAAAAAGTTTAGACAAAACTTCACAATGCACTCATAATTTCAATCTTTTAAATGGTTAGAATCTACACTGCCTTTATCTGATTCTTGCTTTTTTTATTGGTATTTTTAAAGGGAGAGCTCTTTATAACATAATTTCCGCGAGCTCACTATGTTGATTTGAGCAGGAAATCTTGATGAATAAAAAAAATGTGGAAGATTTTTTTCTTAGTTTACCTTTCTTTCTTACCCTGATTATTTTTCACTTAAAATTTTGAAAAAAATTCCCATTTTCGCATTTTTTTTTTAAATCATTTTCGCATTTTTTAAATCAAATTCAAATTTAGCTTAGAAACAAATATTTTACTACAGTAGCGCATGTGTTTTATTATTTGTCTTGCTGGAAGCAGCTAATCCTTTCGATGAAATGATTCAGTTCTGGAAAAGAGTAAACCAGGATACATATTCTGACAATATATGGAAAATTTTCCACATTAAACAGCAAAAAAGTAAAACTTAGCAACATTCGAGTCCATGTGCTGTATTAATTCCGTTCAAATTCTATAAATTCACCAGGAATTGCACAGGAGGTTAGCATTTTAATTTTGCATTATTGCATCAATTAAAAAAAAAAAAAGAGAAAACCATTGCTAGGTTATTGCTATTAGATTATACGATACTGATAATCTGATTAAGATTGCTGGTATTAAAAGAATAATACTTTTATACTGGTCGCATAACTAATCTTAGTTTATAATTTACACTTAATTCTATTCTTTATAATCATTCTTATATAATTTTAAAAAGAAGATCAACTATTATGAATATAGGACGACAGCTAAATTAAAAATTGCGCAAAAAGTAACTAAAATAAAAATTTCGAAAAAAAAAGTTGATAACTTGTAATAGGATTATCTAAATCATTTATCGTTTACTGTCCATCAATGTAACAAAATAAGTGAAATATCACGCGATTAAAGAAAACATGGTCAAAGATAGAATTTAGTTACATAAGCAATCCTAGTAATCTCTCTTACAACTTATTTTACAGCACTACTGCCATTAGCAAGAAGCTTTTTCCTCTTGTTAAAATGAAACTAATGAAAAGCGTGCACACAAAATTACCAACCATGCTAGAATACCAAACTTTGCACCTTCTCTTTTATAAATTTTATCATTGCTATCATCACAAAATGTTCAATTTCTGATTATGAGTTTTTTTTTTGAAAGCCTTACTATCGAAATAAATTATCATGTTCTATGTATTCTACTAGTAAATTAATTCAAACAATACGATTAAAATATTTCACTGGCAATAGTATTGAGATATAATTTTCGAGGAAAGGGAATAATGAGAAAAAGAAAACATCAAATGTTCAAGCAAAACAAAAAGAATGTTGCCATTATGATAGTTCACTTAACTAATAAATGATAATAATATTTAGTTTGATGGCGTGCATTAAAGGCCTCTTTTGAACAAATGCATAGTAGAATGTTCAATGTATAGTGACTGAGGAAGGGATAGAAAAACTATATAATCATAAAGTTATTACATAATTACAGTGCATCCTTTCTTGTCGTATTTGATTCTTCGACAGAAAAAGTATGATCGATTCTGTACTACTAGAACAGTCTTAAATTGACATCCCAACTGATAATTTCTGTAAAATTTTTCCAAGCTAAAGTTTCACAAAGCTGTGCAAAAAATGTCATACTGTGGAAACGAAATTACTGTAATTTTACTGCAGTTAGTTATTAGTGACACATCAGAACTGATAGAAAATTAAACCCAACTATGAGCTAATAGTTATTATTGTAAATTTCATAATATTTATTACGTTAACAAACTCCTCTTAGTTAATGCTAACATAAATTGATTTTTAAAAAGAAAAGAAAAGGAAAAGCAGCTGTTTACTATTAATCATATTTGCAGGGTTATTTCCTTTTATTTAAGAAACAGCAAATTATGCCAATTTCAATCTTTTCAGTTTATTGACTTAGCATGAAAATCCAGCCGACAGAAAACATGATAATTCCACAATAACAATAATATATCAAACTAGAAGAAAATTTAATGATAACAATAATATATCAACAACAAACAACATGAAACACAACAATCTAGCTTGACGGATGAGAAAAGAAAAAAAAACAAAAATAAAACTTGCCTGCTTCCTTTCTGTTAGTAAGATTTACTACATGCGATCCATAAATCATCATTGTATGATCGATAATGAAGAAAAAATCGTTCAGTATAAAAATGCCATACGCCTTCTGGAATAAGCGAACATCATCGCAACTACTCACAATTTCTTAATCAGTCGCTTTATTGCAACTCGTCACTACCACAGTGATAACTGCACTGAACTTTTTCACTTTCAAGCATCAATTATTTCCCGGGTTTTCGCACTTCTCTTTTTCACGCAAACAGTAACGAATAATATTTTATGTTTTCATTGCTCACACATAACCATTCTTCTTTTCCCTTTTCTTTTTCTTTTTACTTAATAAATTGTTGTCTAAAGAGACAGTGCGATTACGTTTCGAGTCACACTAGAACTAGAAAGATTTCCTTCAAATTCTCATGAGAATATCATTCTCCTAGTATTATATCCAGAAATGATCATACACTGAACAACAAGGCATATATGGAACTTCCACTCAATCAGTAAACGATTTTCTCTCCAGCCGTTTGTTCATTTACTCTATACAATAGGCAGTTACAGTTAGTTTAATTTGTATATATGGAGCTGGCAATTTTCACAAAAAGAAATTTTCTGCTAGTTCTAGTCATTGCTACAACAGAATAACCAGACAAAGCATGTAGTTTTGATTTTGAGAGTCGCAAAACTGTTTGAATATATCAAATTTCTTTTTATAGTTAAAGAAAGAAGTGGTTATCACACAATCTTATTAACTTTTCCGGAGCCAATAGAAATTTTAGACAGCGAATGGGAGAATTTCGACAAATCCTACGTTCACACCAATGAAAAATGCTCATATGGAATAATTTGAAAATACACTGACCGGAAATAACGATGACGATTTGGGCCGCATAGCCCATCGTTATATCGTGCCGTATCCTGGTATGATGCGTGATTTGTAGAAGACGGTTAGCGGTGCCGATCGATCTCTCGCAGTAGTTTTCTTTCGTTAGGTTTATCCTGAAAGGTGGTGGTGATACTATTTTCTTAGCACTAACCTTTCGCCCTAGGCCATCAATTTTCCATCCTTCAACTCAAATTCCGTTGGAAAAACTAGCTCTTTTCTTGCATCGTCCCGCAAGATGCACATATTTCTCTGTTTACAATTCAAATAAATCTTCTGACATAGTATTTAAAAACTTATTTGTTTAGTTCTAACGGTACAATAGACCAGGGAGATCACAAATTCGTTTAAATGTTAGGGAAACACATGGCGATAAGCTGCATTCAATTAAATTAATTTATCCTTTCCGATGGAGATCGAATCTGCAACCATTGGGAAACGACTAAATTTTGCTCAGGTGAAAAGCTTTTCCTCCTAAAACCAATAAAAGCAACTGCATAAAAAAACTCATTATTCCACTCATCTTTTCACTCCTTTCCAACCCAGAAAATTCATTGCGGTTATTAATTGCAGGTTTAACTCGAAACTGGAATATTATTTGCTTTCTTTCTTCTTTTCCTGCTTAATGACCAATCCAAGATAATGGAGTTCTCACTCTTCTTCAAGAACTTTTCCTCGTAAGCTGTAATGCTAGTTTTTAGCCATTTTATGTCATTTGAAGAAATGAATAGATTTCCGTAGTGTACTTCAGAAATTATCTATTTATTGCCGTGAAATTTTTGCTTGAGAAAGTGCTAATGTATATTGTGACATTTTCCGGTATATATATATATTTTTTTTAAATTTTCGGGAGCCTTGTAACCTTGTTTGTTGACTGAATGGAAATTTAATTAATCGGAAACAAAAGTAAACATTATTTCACGATTTAAACGAACTCACACAGCGAATGGAATAGTAAGATTGAACATTCGCAAGTAAACTTGAATATTTGCTTTATGAACTTGATGTTACATGCATTGAGGGGTGTAGACAGTGATGAGGTTTCCGTCAAATAGTATCTTAAATGCTCCAGTCATCTTTTCCATTCACCTTAAAAGAATTTGAATGCTAAAAATTCTCATCCACAGAAAAATTACGTGATATCGGATTATAAATTCAGAAGTACTGCAAGGTCATTTTGAGCTACCGTAAGATGCGGTATTATAATAATTTTGCCGAGTCGTGTCTTTTGGATCGTTTTTTGGGTTATTATCCGAAAAACTGTAATGAAAAACTACTTTCTATACTATAGTAAATAAAAGTACTTCAGTATTATTTTAATTTTCCCCATATTCATTTTTCATTTTAAATTAATTGGTCGCATTTTCTTTACAAGGTAAAAAAAAAATGACTTCAGCTGAAATGAGATCAAATCAGTACCTGTAAGATTTGGTACACGTATACCAAACTTTGATAGATTAGTTCTTTGCTGTAGATTACTTCCATTTACTTTACTTCCTCAGTTAATTTCCTGAAAAGAATGGGCAGAAAGAAGAGATGGGTTAAGGAAGGAAATTATCCAAAAAATTCAGTTATAAAATTATTTGTTTGCTCGCGACACATTCGTTTAATACGCACGGAAATTGCCTCAGTCTTTTTGCCCGCCATTATTCTTTCACTGTCTTGTAAATTATGAAAACTTATATTTTTTGTATACTTAGAGCAATTGTCCCACATGACAATCGTTGGTTCTTATCGCTTACTGATGCAATTGTATATTTTCTGTTTCTTTCATCACTCATCACTAGTGATCTTTCTTTCTTTTCTCTTCCTTTTTTTTTAATATATTACCGTTTTCGGTGGTGAAAGGAAACTTGAAGAAGTTTTAACACATTTGGTTAATCTATTTTAATCTTTTAGATTCTGTTTAATGAGTTGTTAAATTATTTCAAAGGTATATATCAGTGTTTCATCAAAAAAAAAAAGTAAAACAAGAGTTGTTATTATTTTGTTCATTTCTTCATGCTGATTTCGAATTTTTGCTTCAATTTGTTTCGATGAAATGTACTGACCAATATTATAATGAACTTAGAATGGTAGAGAATCTAAGTGTGAAATGGGAGAGCAAATATAACATGTTGGTAAGGAGAAAAATGAAAATATTGTTGTCATTATTTTATTTATAATAACCTTATGTGTAAACGTCATTCATTCATAGAAATAACTGGTCAGCATTTCGTTGTATATATCACATAATTTGCACATTGATTTTTTACGTATAGTCATATCTGTTGATGTCTTCCAGTACTGATTAAATTTCCTGTTGTTTCAGGGCGAAATAGTACTGAAAAAAAGGGACCAATATGGAGGACGCCCACACCAAATCGGCCTCCGAAGTTTTACAATATTTTAATGTCGACGTTGATGTTGGCCTTACGGAGAAACAGATTGTTCTTAATAGAGAGAAATATGGTTTCAATGGTGTGCCTTTCATTTTTGCTTTTCTTTTTTTACAGAAACTATGAACGACATAAGCTGTAGCGTAATAGTAAAAATTTATTTCTTTTAGATATCTTATGTAAACCACACAATATTATGACTTTACATTAGACATCTTCTTTTGTGGATATTTTCCATGTAACCAGATAGCATTTTGAATTACGTACAATCAGTGAAAAAATAATGTTAAAAAGAAGAGAGACTTGGTTTTTTTAATGATAGGGGAACGTGGAAATTACTTCCGGCAGTCATTGATCTTCCTAGTCTGTACGTTATATTTATATGGGGATTTTTTCCGACTAATTTGCTCGCTGAACGAAATTTTCGGAATTTTAGAATTGCCAGCTGAAGAAGGCAAGAAATTATGGGAACTAATATTGGAACAATTTGACGATCTTCTTGTCAAAATTCTTCTTCTTGCTGCTATCATCTCATTTGTAAGTATATATTTTTCGGATAAATCCTGTTATTCTTATTAGAAATTTGGTGGATTCCACGACAATTGCTTTAAAAATAATTCGTCTTCAATTTGCATATATATATATATATACATATATATATTTTTTTTAAGGTGTTAGCACTGTTTGAAGAGCATGATGATCAAACATCAGCGGTTACTGCTTTTGTTGAACCTTTCGTAATTTTGCTTATCTTAATAGCAAACGCTACGGTCGGTGTTTGGCAAGTAAGCATTTAATTTCAACTAAGAAACCTTCACGGAATTCTGTTTATTATTTGTACTTGTGCTAATAATTGGTTAAACGGCTATCATCATTTGAAAAATAGTTTTCAGCTGCAGGCAGGATTTTTGACTCTAGTTTTGTCAGTTAAGCGGTTGGGGTTTGATAAATCATGATATTTACTTCACCTTTTAAAATTTATTTTGTTTTTCAGGAGAGAAATGCCGAAAGTGCTATAGAGGCGCTTAAAGAATATGAACCTGAAATGGCGAAAGTAATACGCGAAGGAAAACACGGCATTCAAATGATTCGTGCTAACGAACTTGTACCGGGTGATCTTGTCGAGGTTTCGGGTACCCTTCAGATTTCTTTTAATAATAAACATAAAAAAATAATCTCATTTTTAATAAAACTTCAAGTTTCATCTTATTTAACTAAACTCTCTATAATTGTAATACAAAAGTAATATGTGATAATTGCTATTGAAGTAAGGACGAATCAACGGGAAATGAAACATAATAATGGATGAAGAGAATCAAAGTTTCTCTTTATTCCACCCCAATAAAGCGTGATCGGAAATTTTTGTTTCAAACTTGTTTGTTCGTATAAAGGATTATGTAATCGTTTTTTTTCTTTTTTTTTTTTTTCAGTGGGTGACAAAATCCCTGCAGATCTGCGTCTGATAAAAATTTATTCAACAACTCTTCGAATCGACCAGTCAATCCTTACCGGTGAATCAGTTTCTGTAATTAAGCATACGGATAGTGTACCTGATCGAAGGGCTGTTAATCAGGATAAAAAGAATTGTCTTTTCTCCGGAACAAATGTTGCTGCTGGGAAGGTAATGCAAATGTTTTCTGTTGTTAGCAAATTCTAAGTTCGAGGTGCTTGGAAACGAATTTTCAAGGATTTTACATATCACTAATATCGTAGTTTTAGGCCCGTGGTATTGTTTTCGGGATTGGATTAAATACAGAAATTGGTAAAATTCGTACGGAAATGGCAGAAACTGAAACAGAACGTACACCGCTGCAGCAGAAGCTTGATGAATTCGGTGAACAATTATCCAAAGTATCGCTTACATTATTTTTACTTACTCCTTTTTTTAAAGAATTCTTTTTTATTTCTCGCATTTCAGCAATATCTGTAAATTAGGTGAAACATCATAGCTGGTCTTCGGTTTCCAGTTTTTTTTTTTTTAATAAAATCCTTCAGGTTATTTCAATCATCTGTGTGGCTGTATGGGCAATTAACATTGGTCACTTCAGCGATCCTGCTCATGGTGGTTCATGGATTAAGGGTGCTATTTATTACTTTAAGATTGCTGTGGCTCTTGCTGTTGCAGCCATTCCAGAAGGTTTATTCGTTTACATTTAAATGATTTTCAATTGACACGCTAATGTTGGTTATGAAGTGTAATGGCTCAAAAAACTACTCAATTTTCAAGGATTGCTGATTGAAACATATTGAATTTCTAGTTACGTCTTTGACAGAGGTGTCTAGGAATAAGGAACGAAGTCAAAAGCAATTGCCGAAATTGGTATAGAATAGTCTTCCATTTCTCTTCATTTAGGGTTGTGGAAAATTTTGGGAATTTCGTATTAACGTCATCAAATAATTATGCTTGCTTGTATCATTTTATATTTCAGGCCTTCCTGCTGTTATTACTACTTGCTTAGCGTTGGGTACGCGTCGGATGGCTAAAAAAAATGCTATCGTACGTTCTTTACCATCAGTGGAAACTTTGGGTTGTACTTCCGTAATTTGTTCAGATAAAACCGGAACGCTTACTACTAATCAGATGAGCGTTTCGAAAATGTTCATTGCGAATAAAGTGACCGGGGATGATATTGATTTCCTTGAGTTTACGATTAGCGGATCAACTTATGAACCATCAGGACAGGTTAGAACTTAACTTTATATTTGTATAACCGTCTTCGTATTTTATTTGTCTTTTACCTAAATAGATTATTATTTTTTTAATGAAAAAAAAGCTATCACGCAAATTGTTTGACAGGATATTCTAGACCCACTCTCCGTTCATCCGACAACTGTATGACTTTGCTCAACTATGATAAAATATTTTAGATTTTTAGCATAATTATTTAAAATGATGAGATATAAAGTAATTGATCACTTGTCCACCACTGTGTTTGCCTGATTGGATTAATGGAAATAGAAATCACATTTAATACTTTTTTCTCCGATTTTAATTAGTCGTTTTTCAGGTATTCCATCATGGACGACAAATAAATTGTGCGAGCGGCGAATTTGAAGCTTTAACTGAATTAGCAACTATCTGTGCGATGTGCAACGATTCTGCTGTTGATTATAACGAAGTACGGCATAAACCAAGTTATTTTTTCGTGAAATAAGGGGAACTTTCTAATTAGAATTTTGGGTATAATTCATTTGGCTAATTCTAAAATTCGAAAATTGCTGTAAGCTGCATTTTTAAGAAGTTGTTTCAAGTTACACGAAAACTGACGTCGTGTGATATATGTATCATTTTTCAGTGACCTAATATGGAATAAAACTCTACACTGCATTTTTACATGGCAGTTTATTAATTAGTTCAATCATTTTTTATTAGCAATTGTAGAATCGAAATTTGAGTCAGAAGAATTCAAAACGAAACGATATATTAAATGATTGCAATTCTATTAATGTTTACTTTTTTTTTTTTTTTTTTTTTTTTTTTTTCAGACGAAACATGTATATGAGAAAGTTGGTGAAGCAACGGAAACAGCACTAGTCGTTTTATGTGAGAAAATGAATGTGTATGGAACGAATAAAGCAGGTTTATCACCTCGTGATCTAGGAAGCGTTTGTAATCGAGTAATTCAACAAAAATGGAAGAAGGAATTTACGTTGGAATTTTCACGTGATCGAAAAAGTATGAGCGCATTTTGTATACCGTCATCCGGAGGATCGAATCCAAAAATGTTTGTGAAAGGGGCACCAGAAGGTTCTTTTCTCGTAAATCTTTTTCTTTCGGACCGTTTTTTTTCTTTTAAATTTCTGATTATGAATGTTCTGTTCTTAAATGCAGTTATAACTGCTGAATGGATTTAGTTATGGAAGCAAAAGTATTTAAGACTGTCTGTGCGCTTATTAACCTTTTTTTTGAGTTATGGAAGAAAGAGTTTTAATTAATAAAGCTTTAGCTATATCTGAAGGTATAATATTTCAAAATTCGGTGCATGTTGGTTGGAAAGGTACACAAGTATGATTCGTATCAAATTGGGAGTGGTTTGTGTTTTAATGGACTCTGTGCTTGTGCAATTGTAAACTGAATCACGGAGAGTATGTAGGATTTGTATGCAATCTAGTACTACAGTAGTGAAATACATATCGAAATGGGGTTCAAGCTTCGTAAATTTTATGACAGAGTATTACAGTTTGCTTCACAATTCTCCAGACAAACAGGGAAAAAACTAGTAAGACATGTAGGGACTGAAATATTTTTAACTATTAACTTTTTTGTTTGATTTGCAAATACTTTTGAATTTTTCTTCCAAGTCACTAAAAACCCGGATTGTTCGAAGATTAGTAATAGCATTTAATTTTTTAAAATGTTTATCAAAATTAATTTTTAATGTTATTCACACTTTTTTGCATTCACTTTCAGGTGTGTTGAATCGTTGTACTCACGTTCGAGTGAATGGACAGCGAATACCCCTAACACAAAAGATAACACAGAAAATCGTTGATCAGTGCATCCAGTATGGTACCGGACGCGATACTTTGCGATGCTTAGCTTTGGGAACAATTGATAGTCCAGCAGATCCTCGCAAGTAATTTGTTGCCATTTTTAGGCGATGAAATGGAAGGGATAGTGCCATCAAGAACAGCTCTTAAGTTTCTTAGTAGGAGTTCCGTGCTGTTCTGCATGCATGTTGCATACAATAATTCGTTTGTATGGACACATTTGTTGTGGGCTAATTCAGTTTTCTCCGTGTCTTGCAAGACTATTAACAGTAATTTTGTAGTATGAATTTGGAGGACTCGTCACAGTTTGCACTTTACGAAAAGGATATAACATTTGTGGGTGTTGTTGGCATGCTGGATCCACCACGAGCCGAGGTGATTCCCTCAATTAAAGAATGTCGCATGGCCGGTATCCGAGTTATTATGATCACTGGTGATAATAAAAACACTGCAGAAGCTATCGGTCGCCGTATTGGACTCTTTGCTGAAGACGAAGATTCTACTGGTAATTATGGTTTAAAGACTTTCCGCTTCTTTGTCTTTGAACTGTTTCAGTAGTAGATGATTCTTCTGCCTTTACTTTCTCTGTCGGTCATTTGGAAATGAGATTCTTACTTGATAAAAGAAAAAAAGATTAGAATCAGGCTTTAACTTTATCGGTTTTTTTTTATGGTGATTAATTTAATCATTTGTAATCCATTTAACTTCGGGCATTTACTGTCATAATTATTGTCTGTTCATGATGACGAATATGATCATCTGTGTTTGCAACAATGAATTACGGAACATTTATGTAATCATTTCTAGGCAAAGCATTTACCGGACGTGAATTTGATGACCTACCACCCGAACAACAGAGTGATGCATGTCGACGAGCTAAGCTTTTTGCACGTGTCGAACCTGCACATAAATCAAAAATTGTTGAATTTCTTCAATCACATGGTGAAATTACTGCCATGACTGGGGATGGAGTAAATGATGCACCAGCATTAAAAAAAGCTGAAATCGGTATGATATCTGCTGCACAGTATTTTGGACGCTTGAAGATTAAAAGTCTTTTATGTGGAATCACTTTCATACACATAATGCCGCTTCACAATGTTTCTGATATTTGATAACCAGAAAAGATATATTTACAACAAAATTGCTAATGTTTTGATTTCAGGTATTGCCATGGGTTCAGGAACTGCTGTTGCAAAGACAGCATCAGAAATGGTCCTAGCTGACGATAATTTCGCGACAATTGTTTCTGCGGTTGAAGAAGGACGAGCTATTTATAATAACATGAAACAGTTTATTCGTTATCTCATTTCATCAAATATTGGCGAGGTTCGAGAATAGAATTCTTTTTTTTCTTGTTCGAATGGAAATATTTAGTTTTTGTCTCTCCCGTTTTCAGCTTCATTGCTGTAATTGTAAAGCGAGAGTAAAGTCTGAGTTAAAAAATTTTCTCCGAGATTTGGTCCTTTCTCCAGGTCTAACATTGTCTCAGCCGGATGATGTTAGTAATATTGAAACGATATCTATATTTCTGCATCCAGAGAGTTAAGTAAATGGAGCCCATGAAATTTATCCAGCAGTTTCACTATCATAGATACATGCTTAATCTTCCTTTCTTTTTTGGTTCAGATAAATATGTTATAATTTAAGGACTGAAATTAGTGAGTACTTGCTGAAGCCTTTTTGAAGAACCGAGTTATATTGAGGTAATATTGAAACAATATCTACATTGTTCGTGCATTAACCAAAAAGAGAATCAAAGGCTGAAAGTGATGAGGAATAGATGATTGGATGCGCTGATTTGTCAGTAAAGTAGCATCTTTCCAGGTTGTATCGATTTTCCTAGTAGCAGCATTAGGCATACCGGAAGCATTGATTCCTGTACAGCTGCTATGGGTAAACTTGGTCACAGACGGTCTTCCAGCTACTGCTTTAGGTTTCAATCCTCCAGATCTGGATATTATGGATCGGCCACCGCGTTCTGCTGGAGAATCGCTTATTTCCAAATGGCTTTTCTTCCGTTACATGGCTGTTGGATGCAAGTTTTTACTATGTCTAAAATCGAATGGCCTAAGTGTCATTTCTAGCATTTTACCAGATTGGAATCAAGGAATCTTCAAGGCAGAGAAAATTATTACTGCTTATCGGAACTAATCATGACTCCCTTATCCGTTTTTCTCTGAGGGATATATTCATTTTGTGATTTAAGCATATGTCGGATTGGCAACTGTTGGTGCAGCAATGTGGTGGTTTTTGTTGTATGAAGATGGCCCACAGATAAGTTATTACCAACTAACACATTGGATGCGGTGCGAAATTGAACCGGAAAATTTTGCTGATCTTGACTGTGCCGTCTTCGAGGATGCACATCCGAACGCAATGGCGCTTTCGGTTCTAGTTACGATTGAAATGTTTAACGCACTGAACAGGTATTCTTTATTATAGCTATTTATTTTTGTTGAAGTGTTAAATTAATGATAAGGTTTTGTCTCTTCTAACGGATTTTTGATTCGTCTGTTGGTGATTTCAAAAATGTTTCAAGTTCGTCAGTGATGTATTCGCTGTTTATTTAGATAATCGAAAGGAAAATTGTCCCTCAAATGTTTAATTTTTCGTCCATTTATTAAGGAGCTGAAATACACAAACCATGATTGGAACTTTTATAATTTGCAGTTTATCGGAAAATCAGTCGCTTCTGGTAATGCCACCTTGGAAAAATATCTGGTTGATGTCGTCGATAGCTTTGTCGTTATCCTTACATTTCGTCATATTGTACGTGGAAATCCTGGCAACCATCTTCCAGATTACACCACTCACACTAGTGGAATGGTTCGCAGTGCTGAAGATTTCATTTCCTGTTATTATTTTGGATGAAATCTTGAAATTCATCGCTCGGAACTACGTTGATGGTGAGACTGCTTGGCGTACCGGTGATTATGAAAAACCAACCAGGAAGCGTTTGTTGCGTACCCTAATTACTGTTGCTACGCTAACTGCACTGTGTTTTGGTTACTTTTATTGGTTTTTGAAACCATATACGCCACAGCTAATGCATGCAATTGGTATGGATCAACGGTCAACACCGAAGAGTTTTCATTCTCATTCGCATGGTGATTTATGATCAATAGTTTTTTTTCCTTCTACTCTTTGTGTGACCATTTTAGCCAAAAACTAAATGTAGACCTACCGAAGCGTGTTTAACTTTTCAGCTGTGCCATCCGAAGAGTGTTATGATTCATTTTCGTTATAGGTTGGTATAACAAATTTGAAACTTAAATGTTGCTGTGAGCAGTAAATTATGCATTTTTTTTCTTTGATATCATCCAGACTTACTGTTTTTAAATTTGATCTGAGAAATTTTTTTTTTTTTTTTTCTGAATCTAGCACTAAAGATTTATATTGCATCATTTTTTTTCGTAACCTTTTTTGCTCTTTAACCTCATATAAATCCAATTTTTTTTCATGTCCCTTTTTCTTTCTCTTTCCTTTGAATTATTTGGATCATTATTTTTTTTCAGTTTTTATCAGCTCTTTGTTCGAAATTAATTACTGTTGAGCAAAAGAAAAAAATGAAAAGCATTAAAAAATTATGAAAAGTGAAATTTCCTAGACACGAAATTTACTTTATCTTCTCTTGATATTTTTACTAGAAGTGCTCTTCACTTTTGTTTAATATATTTTATATAATTTTCAGCTATTTGGCCGATTCTCACTTATTTCAATCTATAGAAAGATTGAAAATGATATGTTCCTTTTTTTTTCTTTTCTGTTGACGAAGTAATATTGAATTGTTGTTTTGGTTTCGTAGTCATAATTTATCACTAGCAAAAGATAGGAAGGCAGAAACGGAAGTGGAATTTGGAATTAACTTCTCGAAATTAATTAAAATTTCAGGAAAATTAGTCCATATTTCCCTTGTGCACCATTTTCTCCACCTTTTCTTTCTTTTGATATCGAATCGGAAGTAATATGATGCTTGCATCATTGATTAGATTCGTTGCTTAAAATAACGATGGTTTGTTGTCTTATGTTTAAAGATTTTTTTACAAAGAAAAAACGTTGTTTTCTGTATTTCCTTTTCCTTTTCTTGTCGATTGGAAATTTATAGACATAGGTTTTTTAAGATCCAGTGTACAGTTAAAAAAAATACTGGAATTTTTATAGCTATTTTAGGTTATCTTATAATAAATAAATCGCAAAAATTATTAGAAAGGTACTTATATTCAGAAAACACTGTCTAATTTTTGAATGGAGCAAGTATTAATCAGTGTTAGAGAAGGCTATATTTGCTATTAAATAAAATAACTGTCATTGATTGAAGTCTTCCAAATTCACCACGCATCATTTATCACTTTTTCGAAAATTGATAATATTTTAGAGCAAGTGTCAGTATACTTTATACCTTCATTGTTATTTATTGTTTTTTTATTTGTTCTTTCATTTCACTGGAATAATCAATATTTTTAATCATTTCAGTTATCATGAAGTGATTTTTTCTTGCTTTTGAGATTTTGCTTCCATTATAAATTATGATGCAGAATGTGTTGTTTGATATGCATGATTTTATCTAATTTATAAATTTTGCTAACAGAATAATTTCCCCGGCGACATTTTTGGTTAACCGAATTGCTAACATGAAACCTGAATTATTATTTATTTGTTGCTTATTAATACTCTTGTTATTATTGTTATTATCATCATTTTTTTTATTGTTATTATTTATTTTTATTATTTATTATTATTTTTTTATTATTATTTACTATTAATTTATTATTATTATTAATTATTAATCGTTATTATTATCATTATTATTATTATTATCATTATTACTATTATTATCATTATCACCATTATTATCTTTATTAATTACAATTATATTATTATTGTTTTGACTAAAAAAATAATGGGCTAGTATATCAGTAATGTTTTTGAGCGGGATTTTGTTGCATCATCCATTTATGTTGCGAAGAAACAGATGTTGGTTTTTCAAAACGAAAAATTCCGCGGATTAATAGGTGTTATTGCGCATTCATGTGGTTCTACAACAATTAAATTACGGAAGCATTTATTAATTAGAAATTCAAGAAATGTTGCTGCTGAGGCTTTGCAAGTCATTCTAGATTTTGTTTTGCTTAAGGCATAGTACGGAAGCATTGTTTTAGCGATTTAGTTTCGTTTCTGAGATAAGTTCTGCTTTTTTTTTTTTTTTCTTTTTGCAATTAGTAATAAATTCTCTTCGATGCGTGGAATTAAAGATGAATTTTTTCTTTTTCGCGATCATCTCTGGAAATTGTCCATTTGAAAAGTATGGGTTGAGATGTAGATCAAGCTTCAGACTAGGTTAAAGTATTTAAACTTTTCCTGATTTTTATAACTTAGAGCTCGAGTATTTCAGTGCTGACGGAAGAAACGGTGAAGAAGGAACTGTAAACATTCGGAACGGATCAATTGAAGAGAAAATAAAATTTATCGGGACGATTTGAATGTATACAGAAAAAAAAAGCAGTAGGCGGAAAGTATTTTATACCTGCTTCTATGCGGTCCCTGTCGAAGGAACATCCAACATTTGCTGTCCTTTGACCCACACGTTTCTTTTCACATTTGGGTCCTGATTTTCTCAGTACTATTATCAACTATAAAATCCATATGCCTTTCCTACTTCTGTCCACAAAATACTACCTTTCCTTGTTTTTTATGTTCGAAAAAATTTCCCCTTCAGTCAAGGTACCGAAGTCAATCAAAGTTTTTTGAAAGATGCGAATTTAGGCAAGAAAGAAGAGATAAAATCCAGTTGAATAATAGTGCGGGTAGTAGTGGTAGTCATTTCATTTTTTTTTTTTCTGTTGCCTTGAATGAGTTTTTGACATTTGGAAAAATTAATTTGGTCATTTCAAAAATTTAAATAATTAATACCCAATATTTATGAAGCATATTTTATGTATCTTCTTCCTCTTTTTAGGAATTAATACTTCTTTTTTTTCTTTTTAAATTTTTTTGGGCATAATATAATCATGATAACTAAATCATAATAGTTTGCCTTAAATTTCTTTTTTTGATTATTCCGATTTTTTGAAATACGCTTCCTCCCCCTCCCCACTCCTTTTCCTTTCTCCTTATTAGCGAAATTCCCTTTTAATTTATATTTAAACTTTCTTTTTTGTCTCTAGATATCTAGCTTAGATTTGGAAATCTTTGCAGTAGGTGTGTGTTATTAGCATATCGAACTTTTTCATTTTGTCTCATTTCTGTCATGTATTGCATTTTATCATTTACGTTGCCAAATTATCATTTTCATTCATAGTTGAAGTCTGATAAATCTGATAAAATTTCGACCGATGCGACTCTCACAGTGGCATTAACTGTTGGATGCAGTGGAAGATACTAGGCTATTTAGGGCAGGCCATTAAATAGATTGAAAATTTAAGCGCAGCAATATTTTCGTAGGTTTTAAATACAATAAGAGTATAATAAAAACTACACTAAAAATTTTTGACGAAGAATTTCATTACGTACTTAGCTATACATATTGCAGTGCAGAATTTTTCATATTTTGTCCTCAAAAGGAAAAAAATTGTAAAGTTTAAAGGAAATAATGGTAGCTAAATTAATTCATTTTGAGAAAAAGAATTGATTTGATCTATCTTTCAGTATGTATTTTTATACTTTCTCCTTTGTGCTCATTTTGGGTAACTAAAAAGAAAAGGCAAAATAACTAACTAAAAAAAAGAAAAGGTAAAAAATGATATGTGGTTGAGTGCATTTATTTTTTTGGTAAATAACAATTATAAATTAATTTAACTAATAAAATGAAGCGGTAGAAAGAAACTGCTGTAATTTGAGTGGATAATTTCTTCAGTGAACAAAGTTTGATTATCATCCTTATCAGGAGTTCTTTAATGATAACTCATCAATTGGTTCAAACGATTGGCTAACGGTTATAGGAGTGACTATCATCAGAGCGTTATCCCTCTGGGAAAGTCTGTCTGCTCCTTCTACACTACTGAAATCAACATTTTAGTCCTTTCTGTCAAAATAAATTGAAAGGAGATCCTAATTTCTGACTAATAAAGATGATACTTGATTGCTTTTGCTAAGCTTTTTGCTTGATTAAATTCCTGCTGCTTATTGATTTATCCGATCCTTAGCCTTAATTAGAATTATCAAGAAGTAAAAAATGATAAACTGGGCAATAGTATAAAAATAATTAAGCAAGTTCACTGAAATGTACCA